>KL198023.1:472636-575004 GCA_000697705.1 Botryobasidium botryosum FD-172 SS1 | reverse complement strand
AGGGAATCGGATGTGAATTGGGTGCGTGAGGGCTTGGATGCTGCAGCTAGTTCTCGATGCATCCCACTGGATTCCATCGCTGCACACTCAATTCACATCCGATTCCCCCAAAGCTTTGATTCAATATGTCAAGAATATTCCTTCCTACGCACTCTTCAAATCCGATCGCCACAAAACTCTCATCCCAGGCTGATGTACGCAGAATACACCGAATACTCGGACGGCATTGAATTTTATGATTATTCTGATCAAAGCACAAGCTCTCCCTTCCCCCCCCCCTCGCCCAAAGCTGCCCCTATACCTTATAAACACTCACACTTGCATGATTTTGCATCTATCCAGCAGCCGCTGTGCTATATTCAGAGGGGGGAAAGGTGTATGTACCCCATCAAATTTCCACTCTAACTCGACCATTTCATGTCCGTTTTGGCCCCCCATGGCGGCGCTGGGATACTAATTCAAGTGCCTAACGGCGGTGAATAGTGCGCCAGCCTCATCTACTACCTTTTGCGAAATAAATTTCGGAATGCCCTCACATTGCCCCATAAATCATCATTTTCACCCTGTACCCCCACCATCTGCAACCTTTTAATTTCACCCCAGTGCTTTTAAGGTACTTATAAACCCCCCAAACATATTTGTATTGTGGCTCAGCCCCGTCTACAACATTGCCCCATGTAAATCCCCGGGTCACTCTTGAAAACTAGTAATCATGTCTATACTTACATATGTATGTGGGTTATCTGGTGTGATTACAGTGCCTTTTTTGCGCCCCTTCAAGCAGATTATTATCCGGATCATCCCCCCACTCTTTTCCCCTGTGGTTGTACATGCTGTGGCGGGGAAAATCACCTCCGACTGCGAAAACGGGCCTTGAGGAACTATATGACTAAGCGACACAAAGACCGTACACACTGCGCCAAACACCACAGTTCCTCCAGTCGCTCGTGGAACGAGCAGCCTCCCCAAGTTAGACCCTTAGAACAAACAAAAAACCACACCATACAGGACCAAACATAAACGCTACTAGAGAGATTGAGGCTAGCGACGTGGAACGAGCAAATGGGTAGGAGTCTGGGGTTTTGCAAACCACTCACTATTCTGCTATGCATATTCTTTAGCATTCTATATTGGACTACCAAGACTCCCAAAATAGGATTTATGCAAAAATAGTAATAAGAATTTACCAGTGCTCCACTAGTGTTTTTCAGTTTGTTCAAGCATAGGTAAATATGTATTTGTGTTTTGGAAGCAGTCCATTATGTAATATATTACATCATATATCTATTGCATTACATAATATGTTTATTTTGGGATTAATCCTTCTAATCCAAGGATTACCTCTGGGTCAAGCAGTCGCATTCCCACTATCCCAGGGCTATCTATACTGATACCTAATAGGGTTGCCTGTAATTCTAAAATTATGCTCAATGATTGAGATTACCTTGGATTAACCTACTTAATCTTGAATAAATCCTTTTAATCTTGGATTAATCTGTCTTAATCCAGGGTTAATCCCAGCTCAACCCATCCAAATCCATCCACACTTCACATTAATCTGTATTAACCCAGGGACTACCCCCTGTCACCCAGTGCCATTCCCAGCATCCAGGGGCTCTCTACAACCCCATCTACACCCCCCCATACTAATATTATATTGGCTGTATCAATCCTCACTGGGATTAATCTAGATTAAGCAAGATTAATTGGTTGTGTCCTTACAACTAATCTTTTCGCGCAAGTTAGGGGAAAAACTAATAAAAAGTCGTAGGTGCACTCAAAAAATCAAAATAGGGTAGTCTGGAGCAAGCCCTGATGCTGGATCACCAAAAAAAGGGCCAAAAATTGCCCAAGGTCTGAGGCCAAAAATGTGCAAAAAGGGCTAATGTATTATGTTTTTGCACCAATTTTTTCCATTTTGGGATTGGACATTGATAAGCATAAACCAGGGTCCTGCCCCGTTGCCAGCAAGCACCAATGCTTGAGTAGGACCCTGGAAAGCCCTGGGAAATGTTATATGCTAAATCTCCTAATTTTAGGGAAAAAATTCAGATGTCTCATGCTGGAAAGTCTAAAAATGGTGCAATTTTGGGCAGAGGTCTGAGGACTAAAAACTTGGTGCTGCGGCGCTCTGGCCCTGTTAGTTTCTTGGTATATCCGACAGCGCGGGGGAATGTGAATAGAATAAATAAAATAATAAATAAATAAATACCCTATGAAAGTCCCATGTGTTTGGGGGCAGCACAGAACTGTGGAGGCCATGAGGACACACCCTGGAAAGGCATGACCTGTGGCCGGACCTTCACAGGGTGGGTGGGTGGTATGAAAACGAGCATGAACGATTTTGCGACCGAGCGTGAGGATAGTGGATACGACAAGGACATGCGTACGCCTGCTGTGCGCAACATGCTCGTTTGCTTAGTCAGTGCTGTTGCACTGCCACCAAGTAACAGCGCTCGACTTTCAGTCGAGTGCTGCATTGGCAAAAATGGCCCATGTCTTATGCCAGAAAGTCTAAAATGCTTGGAAATGGGGGGGAAATCCCAAAAAATGAAAAAAAGTTGGTCTGGAGCAATGTCTGATCCCAAAACTCCAAAAATTTGTGCAAAAAATTGACAATGTCTGAGGACTAATTTTCAAAAATTGGCTAATGTTGTATGCCCCTGAGCCAAAATTTGGCTTTATTTGGTGCCAATTTTTTCCATTTTTGGATTGGACATATATTAGGGCTTTCAGGGGTCCTGCTTGAGTGATGAAAATTTGGGTTGAGTGTGTCTGAGGACAAAAATGGTGGTTTGATGCTAATGTCCAAGGCTGAATAACTCAAAAATTTGGTAATGTATCATGTTTTTGAGCTGAAAAATACCTGTTTTTTGTGTTGAAAAAGGCTAATCTTGCATTGGACATTGTATTACATTAACCAGGGTCCTTAATGTGCTCAAATGTTTTAAGCCAAAAAAGACCTGTTTTCAGTGCCAAAAAAGGCCAATCTTGCATTGGACATTGTACTACACTAAGGCATGGCAGATTAGTCTATTTTTGAATTTTCATCCTTGGACATCATCACTTTTTTGGGCAAATTTTTGTCATTTTGGGATCAGACATTGCTCCAGGCTAACTTTTTCATTTTTTGGGATTTTTCTCCCATTTTTGAGCATTTTTGACCTCAGATCTTGACTCAAAATTGCACCATTTTAGACTTTCCAGCATATAGCATCCATGTCACAACCTTGACATGTTGAACACCAACTCTGGACCTCTGCTCCACTCCCAACCAATTCCAGACTCTGGACTAGGCATAGCCACCATCACTCCATGCCCTTCCTCACCCTCTGGAGCATCTGGAGTTCACCCTATTTCTCCAACTAGCCTTGGACCAGTATCCCTAGTGTGTGGGCTTCTGCCTGAACCCCTTCCCATTTTTCCTTTGCTTCTTTCCCTTACATCCATACATTCCTTGCTTCTCCATTCATTAGTTTTGACACTCCTATTTCCATCCTTCATGTATATATACCAGCTGCCCCCTTAGGGGTGCAGCAGAGTTAGTATCTTGTCTTTCCCCCCATCTGTCTTTGCCCAGCAGCAACTCCTAAGTCCCCATCTCCATTCTTGTCAACTCCAGAAGCCAGGCATCCTTCTCCATGTGTCTGGACCCTGAGGATCCTCTGTTCCTGCTCAGACCCTGTCCAGACCCTTTCGGACTTGCATGACTCTGACAATCCAGATTTTTCTCCCAAAATTTGTAGCTCTAGCATATAAGATTTCCTGGGACATTCTGGGGTCCTACCATAACTCATTGTAGCAGATGAACAGATACAAGAGAATCAAGCAACACTATTCAACAAAAAAATGGATTCAGGTCTTGCAAAGGCTAGTAGAGATAATCAGCTCAGCTCAGAGAGCAAGATGCTGTATCCTGAGCTTACCAAGGTGGCTATTCAAGGCAATTTGCTCCAAGGAAACCTCATCAAGGTGGGCATATGGCTCATCATGGGGAAGGGCCTCCAATATTGCCATCCTGACAAGATCACCTCTATTTGATTGAAAGTACCGCACCACAGAGGCTGCAATGAGGTGTCCCCCAGAGTTACCAAAGCTGGGCCAGAATGAATCTGCAGCTATGATAACTGCAGCTGAAAAGAGAGTAAGAAGGATGAAAAAAAGGTAATATAGTGTACATACTAATGCCCACAAAGAGAACTTGTAGTGGGGGAGCCATAGAGGGAGCCTAAAATGCATAATGGTCAGGCAAAACCACTATGGTGAAATGTATAGGATGCAAACAAATGAAGAAAACCATGGGGGGAGGTAAACAATGAAGGCATTAGCAGCCCTAGCCTAGAACCATGACATCAGCAAATATGGGTGAACTCACATCCATACAGCACATGGATGAAAGGAAAGCTTACAACCTGGTAGTAGGATGAGAAAATAATCAAACAGGGATGGATAATCAGTGTGAAGCAGCAGGTAAGGAAGGGGCAAAGGAGACTCACACCCTGTTCACAACAGGAACATGATAGTGAGGATGCAAAGTACAAGGGAAAGGGTGGAGCAACACACAAAACACTCACATCCTATTAAATCCAGGAATCATAACAGTCAACTCAAGGATGAAGCAGCATGCAAGGCACTCACTGCCTGTTAAGCACAGGGACTGCCACAGTCAGCAGAACACAACAAAGAAATGATACAGCACAAAAGGAACTAACATGCTGTTGGGCAGAAACCACAGTTAGCAAAGTACAACACAAGGATGAAGCAACACCTAAGGCACTCACTCCCTGTTGAACATAGTGACCAACACAATCAGCAGAATGCAAGACAAGGATGCTGAAGCAAGCAAAGCACTCACTTTCTGTAAATGCAGAAGCCACCAAAGTCAGCAGACTGCAACATAGAGATGAAGCAGCACATAAAGCACTCACTGCCTGTTGAGGGCAGGAAACATCACAGTCAGCAGAGTGTAGCCTAAGCATGAAGGAGCAGACGAGGCACTGACAAACTGTTGAGTTCAGGGACTACCATAGTCAGCTGAGTACAACACAGGGATGAAGCAACACATATGGCACTCACTCTCTGTGGAGTATAAGGCCACCATAGTCAGCAGGGTGTAACTTGAGAATTATGCAGCACACAAGGCACTCACTGCCTAATGTGCACAGGGACCACCACTGTCAGCAGACTACAACACAGGTATGAAGCAACACACAAGGCACTCACTTCCTGTTGAGTACAGGGGCCACAGTCAGCCAAATGCAGCTCAAGAACAATGCAACACACAAGGCACTCACTCTCTATGGAGCACAGGAACCACCAAAGTCAGCAAAATGTAACCCAAAAATGATGCAGCACACAAGACACTCACTGCCTGGTGTGCACAGGGACCACAATTGTCAGCAGACTACAACACAGGTATGAAGCAGCACATAATGCACTCACTTTCTGTTGCACACAGGGATCATCACCACAGTCAGCCAAGTACAGCACAAGAATGAAGCAGCATGCAAGGCACTTACATACTGCTCAGCACAGGGACCACCACAATCAACAGGGTGTGACCCAAGAACAATGCAGCACACAAGATACTCACTGCCTGGTGTGTACAAAGACTACCATAGTCAGCAGAGTGCAATCTAAGCATAAAGCAGCACACACAAGGTGCTCACTCTCTATCAAACACAGGGACCACCACAATCAGCAGGGTGTAACCCAAGAATATGCAGCACACAAGTCATTCACTTCCTATTGAGCTCAGGGACCACCACAATCAGCTGAGTACAGCACAGGAATGAAGCAGCACACAAGGTGCTCACTCTCTGTTGAGAACAGGGGCCAACACAGTCAGCAGGGTCTAACTCAAGAATGATGCAGCACACAAGGTACTCACTGCCTGGTGTGCACAGAGACCATCACTGTCAGCAGACTACAACCCAGGAATGAAGCAAGATACAAGGCACTTACTCTCTGTTGAGTACAGGGACAATCACAGTCAACCAAGTGCAGCCCAGGAGTAATGCAGCACACAAGGTACTCACTGCCTATGTGCACAAGGAGTACCATAGTCAACAGAATGCAACACAAGAATGAAGCAGTACACACTCACAAACTGTTGAGCACAGGGCCACCACAATCAGCAGAACATCACCCATGAATGGTACAGCACACAAAGCACTAACTGTCTGGTGTGCACAGAGACCATTACTGTTAGCAGACTACAGCAAAGGAATGGAGCTGCACACAAGGTACTCACTTCCTGTGGAGCACAGAGTCCATTACAGTAGTCAGCAGAGTGCAACATAGGAGTGAGGCAGCACACAAGGAACTGACAAGCTGTTAAGCAGAAGAACCACAGTCAACAGAGGAGAGCACAGGAATGAAGTAGCACAGAAGGCACTCACTCTCTATTGAGCACAGGGGCCACCAAAGTCAACACAATGCAGTGTAGGAATGAAATAGCACACAAGGCTCACATCCTGCTCAGCACAGGGATCACCACAATCAACAGGGAGAAGTACAAGAATGGAGAAGCACCCAAGGCACTCACTTCCTGTTCAGCACAGAGACCACCACAATCAGCAGAGTGCAACTCAAGCAGCACACAACACACTCACCTCCTATTCAGCACAGGGACCACCAGTTATCAGAGTACAACACAGATGAAGTAGCACATAAGACACTCACTCTCTATCAAGTACAGTGATCATTATAGTTAGCAGAGTGTAGCTCAAGAATGATGCAGCATACAAGAAGCTCACTTCCTGTTGAGCTCAGCAACCACCACAGTCAGCAGAGTGCAATGCCAGAATGATGCAGGACATAAGGAGCTGACAAGCTGTGGAGCAGGACCACAATTAACAGAGGGGAAAACAAGGATAGAGCAGCACAAAAGGCACCCACTCTCTTTTGGGCACAGCAACCACCAAAGTAAGCAGAGTGTGATGCAGAAATGATGTGATACACAGACACTTACTTCCTGTAGAGCACAGGAGCCACCACAGTCAGCCAAACACAATACAAGGACAAAGCAGCACACAAGGCACTCACAAACTGTTGAGCACAGGGACCACCACAGTCAGCAGAATATAACCCATGAATGATGCAGCACACAAGGTACTCACTGCCTGGTGTACACAGAAACCACAACAGTCAGCAGACTACAGCACAGAAATGAAGCTGCACACATGATACTCACTTCCTGTTGCACAGAGACCACCACAATCAGCCAAGCATAGTACAAGAATGGAACAACACACAAGGGACTCACAAACTGTTGAGCACAGGGACCACCACAGTCAGCAGGGTGTGCCTCAAGACTGATGCAGCAAATAAGGCACTCACTGCCTAGTATGCAGAGATTGCCACAGTCAGCAAAGTACAACACAGGAATAAGGCAGCACACAAGGTGCCCACTTTCTATTGAATACAGGGACCATCACAGTCAGCAGAGTGAAACCTAAGAACAGCCTCACAGACAAGGTACTCACTGCCTATGTACACAGGGATCACCACAATCAGCAGAGTGCAACACAGAATGAAGCAGCACACAAGGCACTCACAAACTATTGAGCACAGGGACCACCACAGTCAGCAGGATATAACTCATGAACAATAAGCATACAAGGTACTCACTGTCTGATGTGCACAGAGACTACAATGATCAGCAGACTACAATACAGGGGTGAAGCAACACATAAGACACTCACTCTCTGTTGAATGTAGGAGCCACCAAAATCAGCAGGGTGTAATCCAAGAACGATGCAGCAGATGAGGCACTCACAACCTGGTGTGCACAGGGACCACCACAGTTAGCAGAAGTGCAACACAGGTATGAAGCTGCATACAAAGCACTCACAAACTGTTGAGTACAGGGGCCACCACAGTCAGCAGATGGAAACCCAAGAATAATGCAGTACACAAGACACTCACTGCCTAGTGCAAGCAGAGACCACAACAGTCAGCAGAGTATAACACAGGGATGAAGCAGCATCCATGGCACTCACTTCCTGCTGAGCACAGGGACCACAAACTGTCAGCTGAGTGCAACACAAGAATGATGCAGCACACAAGGGATTCACTTCCTGTGAAGCACTGAAATTTCATTGTTGAAATTTTATAGTGTATGCCCAGTGTACTCACCTCCTGTTGGCATCAGCACAATGCAATGAGATATTTGAATGTTTGCACAGGTGCTGAATTATGCACTAACCATCTAAAGAAAGATGTTGGTGATTACTGCAAGTTAGCAGTCTTTAGGCATAATACTACTTACTAGCTATTCACCAAAGGTGTTCAAAGCAGAATTAGGTCATGTCACTTAATATGGGTTGGAGTCTTACATTCTGTTTGAACAGGTGTAACTCATATGTCCAACATTATGCATCCAAAAATGTACTCACACTCTTGGGTGATATAAGATTTTCCATGAGTATAGCACCAGATGTGGGCATGAATTATTCACATTCACCTCCTTCAAAAGGATTAGTGTATCAATTTTGCTAACAGAAATAGCTACACATACATTCTGCCATTTTTCAAAACATAGTCAATAATGTATTCCTTTTCAAAGACAGAGACACAAACCTGAGATAGTGAAACTGAATGAGACACAAAGAGCATGCAATGTCAAGTAATCAAACACTAACCCAGATTGATGGAAACCACTTGAAGATGTCCCTAATCAGCTCCTCTTGCAGTGGATTGAATGTCATGGGATCAGCTTGAACTGCATCTGCAGGAAGGGGGGATTAACAATTATGAGTACCTTAGGCACCAATAACTAAAGAGACATCACCTTGTGCAGCTTTTATGATGACTCCACTAGTGAAAATATTAGATAAATGATTTTACATAAACTTTAGATGCCCACCTATTCACAGCAGCCTTCATGCATAGCTCCACATTCACACGCTGTGCTTGAACCAACAATACCCTCAGTGCATCAGTATCCAGAGCAGCTTCTGTTTTTTCAACAAGCTCTGATACTGCCTTCTGAATGACAGCTGGTGATGTTCTGTTGTGCATATCTGCATGTACAAGTGATTAGTACATTATATCCAGTGCTATGAGCTGAAAATGTACTTCGAAGGCAGACCACAGCTTTAGGAGGGTGAGCTAAGCTCTCTACTAAAGGCAAGTATTCTGCATTAAATTTTTCTGTGGCATGCTTAGGAGCCATTGCCTTTGCCTCTTCAAAAGAGACACCTGGCCCAGACAGTGCAGTGAAGGCAGCAGAATCAAGGGCATCAAATTTGGTGAAGACAGCAATTACTGGAACTATGTGAAAGAAAGCTCAGTGGCATCAGATTACTGGAGTGTTCATATAACTTGCCCCTGCCAGTGTCTATCTTCTTGAAAAATTCTTCTTCTGCAGCAGTCATGAGCCTGTTACTGTCTGCTGGGAAGCAGTACCTGGATTGTGATAAAAGGGCATGAGCAGTGATGACTGGTAATGGATTAAGTCTGACTTTATACCATATAGCATGGAGCTGCTTGCTTACTGATCCTAAGTTTGCTTGCTCCTGGATGAATTTTCGGACCAATTCTAATTCCTCGACAGCCCCCGACTCAAACCCACGAGAGTCATGGAAGACAAACCCAGGGTTACTCGGGAATCTCAACTCGTAGTCGATGCAGTGCTCTCCGCGCTAAGTAGAAAATGGTATGAGTGCGCCTTCCCAGGTGCCCGAAAAGCCATACCAAAGACTTACAAGAGACGAAGGCGAGAGAATTGACTTTGGTTCCCCGCACGGAGGAGGAGATGGCGCCAAGCTCAACTCCTCTGGCACCTCCGAATGAATCGCAAGGATCGAACCTGGGGCCCTGCGCGGAGGGGAAAACACTGCCGAGTTCAATTCCTCTGGCTCCCCTAAGTGAGTCTTGAGGACTGAATCTGGGGCCCTGCACAAGAGCCGGGCACCGATCGAACGCCACGCAGAACGGAATGCCGAACGAATCGAAACGGGTGTGGCCTGGTTCTCCTTGATCATGGTCCGACGTTAGCATCGTACGCGCGGTCGTCACTGCTTCAATGCGGATCGCTCACTTCGCCATGCACAGGATGGGCTTCAGAAGCTCCAGATACTACTTCCTCGGGATGGTGGGTTTTGGGGGCTTCAGATACTGCTTCCCCAAGATCGTGAGCTGCGTGGGTTTCGAATGCGGCTTCCTCGACTTTGGGAACTTCCTCGGGATCCACCACGGGTGTGACCTGATCCCATCTCAATGTAAGCATATACTTACTCCAACCACGACGTCCAATCGCCGAACCACTCACTTTATTACCCTCTTGATCGTAGACCTCAGGCTCTTCATCAACTCCACACACGGCTCGGAGTATGGTCGTCTTTCCTGCATTCGCTCTCCCGATGATAAGGATGCGAAAACGCTCGGGTCGCCTGACTTCTGCCATATCGATTGCGGTTGGAGTGGAATGGCTGACTGGAAACACGAGTTGTCCTGATGCTGACGCCGAACGTTGATTGGACGAAAACTGGTGGTGAGTTCGGCTTCCTCATTCGGCGACGACTTGGTCACGCTCTGTCACCAACGATTTGGGCGACTTCAATGTTTCAACTCATTTGTCCCCACTCTCGTAGGTGTCTCCATCGATTGCCCGTCCCGGAGCTCCGAACGATGCATCACGGGTACCGACCCGAACACATACTTGCAGTATCATCATGGAGTTCTTGGCCTTACACGGCTGCTGGGCTAAGTACTTACCGCTTTTCTGTAATATGGAATGAGCTTTAGACTCCGTTTCACGCATCCGCGAGATTCGAGCAGGTTGACATAGTTGCTAGTAATAGTATTGGTATGCATGTTGATCTCCACCTACGACGCGCATTCTTTCGTCACTTTGTTTCTCAGTTTTGCATGACCCTCACACTGTGCCGTGCGGACTGACCCGGGTCATTACCAGGCTCCTGCAAGCAGCCTACGACTCTGGACGCAAAAAACACAGTACATAGAGCCTCGCTGTCTGTCGTCTGTCACTGTCTACCCACTTGCAGGCTAAATCCGATTTCTTTTTGCTAAAAAAGTGAGTAGTAGGCTTCGTATACGGAATCTGCGCGCTGTTCGTATCTGATTTAGTGGGCGAAGCTGAGCGCTCCATGAGCCGATGCATCTTCCGGCCTCAAAACGCAGTGTTACATTTTGCCCGTGAGGCGCGCGGTGCGCCCATCTTCAACTTCGTCGAATGTAAAAATTGGGCTCGGCCACTCACGCCCCGAGCATCCTTGGAGTGTATCAATGCAATCAGGCCATTAATCGCCATGCTTAAACTACCCATCTCTCCCAATGCTGACACGCACCGAACGTGACGACATGTAGGCTCATACAGCTTTTCTGTCAAGGGGGTCTGGAGGGGCGAGAGCGACAATGGTTTACGATCCTTTTGACTCTACGGAGGCGACTTATGGCAGTAGCAATATCGTATTATTGGTATGGCTTCTGAACCAATCGTCTCATGAAAAAAGCTTCACACAGAAAATTCGTTCAAGTAGGACGGCCATACATTTTTCGCTAGAGGACAGAGTTCCATGCTGTTATCTCAGCAAGATTGTCATCGTAGAGCTTGCGTGCTCGAGCTCCCCAGGTTCTTTCAGCAAGTTGGTGAGGAAACAAAGGTTCACACCCTTTAGTCTGGGCTTATTCTCCGGTCAAAGGCAGTAAGCATGCAGCTCAGATCATGGGATGGTAAATGGGAGTTGAGCTACACATATCTTTTTGTATTTCATGTTTGGGGCGCTTTTTTGAGCGTTCAAAGGACACACGAAACCGAATGGCTGGTTGAAAAGAAATTATGATTGAAGCTACAAGCTGAGAGATGCTCCGACGACACCGAATACACATAATCCTAGTATACAGCGCCCCTAAGTGATAGATTCTACGGTACCCTATGATAAGAAAGAAAAAAAGAAAAGAATACAAAAAAACAATTCTGGTAGATTGATTCACTTGGAAGCGACTTTCCCCCAGAGCACACCGAAGAACTTGGTCGCCTTCCCAGGCTTTCCCGCGCGCGTATTTGAGCTAGGCTTCGAGCGCGCAGAGACTTTGGCTTTTGGCGCAGGCACGTCTGCGAATGAGACCCTAGGCTCGAACGCCCTCTCCTCAACCCTCTCGATCTGCTCGACGGAGCTCTTCTTCGCGGCGTCAAGTGCGCGCTCGGCCTCTGCCGCAGCTACAGCCACAGCCGCGGCCGTGGTGGGCTCGAGGAGGGGTTTGGGTGCGCTACTGGGCTCATGAGACTTGCGAGCGTTGCGGCGGCGGAGCTGACGACGGCGGGATGAAGAAGGTGCGAGTGGGGTGGGTTTGGAGATTTCAGGAAGCGATTTCAGGACTTTCGGCGCCGCCGCTGTAGCCTCCGCCCTCAACGACGAAATCACAGAGGAAGAAGGACGAGGGTGATTGGCAGGAGTGTGGACATAGGGCTGTGATACGGGTGTGTTGACGGGCGTCGGTGCGGCGGTGGGAATGGCCTGAGGATGGAATTTGGAGCAGCTTGGAGGGCACCCGGTGCGGCCTGCGGAGGATTCACAACAGTAAGTTATCGGAACGGAGCTTGTTGAAGCGGTACAAGCTCGACTTACCAACTTCACCGCGATAATCGTCCTCGAAGAGCGAGAACGCGTCGTCGTCCGTGGCGGGGAAGAGGCTAGCAGACCAGAGGCTCCCAAGGGGCTCCTCTTCCTCTTCTTCCTCTACTATGGAAGCATACTGTATATGAGCTGACATGTCTTCGGGAGCGAAGGAACAGCTGAAGACTCACCGATCGATGGAAGAGTATTGACGGGGGGGCATGCCCTGTGCTCTTCCTCTGCCTCCACGTAGGTAGGGCAAACTTCGACGACAGGAAGCTCAGGCGCATCTGCACAAGGGGACTTGTAAATCGACCGATCGCCAGCTAAGTTCAAAGTGGTTGAACGGGCTCACCAGACGCCGGCTCCGACATTGGCTCCTGGGTAGGTGCGTCCTGGGGGGTCGCCCGAGTGGGGCCACAACCATGCTCCCTTACTGCGGCAGCAAGATCGAACATGGAGTACTTGACGTAGTCATCTGGAAAATGAGAGATCACGCGACTGTAAGCCATGCGATCACCAGCGAATCCCAAGGTGGCTGAAGTGGGCTCACCAAGCGCCGACTGTGGGGCTGGCTCCTGGACAACTGTCTCCTGGGGCGTTGCGAGAGTAGGGCCACATCCATGCGACCTCACTGCAGCGGCGAGATCAAATCTGGAGTACTTGAAGAAGTCATCTGAAAAAAATACAAGAGCAGGTGAGAAACGTCGCAATGTGATCGCAAGGTCGGCCGATGCTCACCAAGTGGCAGCTGGGACTTGTTCTCTTTTTCTTTCACGGCCTTCACCGGCTTCGTCGGCTTCTTTTCCGCGTGAGAGCGGAGCTCGACTACGGAGAGGGCAAATCGCGTCAGTGGTCATATTCTTGAACATTGAGAAGAGGACGACGTACTGGCAGGGGGCCGAGGGGCAGTAGTCTTTACAGGTTTTGGGGCATTCTTCGGCGCCGAAGGGATTGCGGCGGAAGTCTTAGTGACGACGATGAGCGAACCAGAGATGTCCTTGTAGATATTGTGGGCTAAGGAGACGTCAAGTTAGAGCAAGCGAGAACAAGAAGTGAGAGCAATAGACTCACAAGCCCACTTGGATGGGGTGACGTCTCCCACCACGGCGGATGGGGAAGGAGTGCTGTCGATGTAGGGATTCTTGGACCGAACGGCGGCGCGAGGAATGGTGTGGGGTTGTGGGCGATCGAACTTGTACATGTGCCTCATCTTGGATAAGTGGATGCGAGGTGGGCGAGGTAGGCGAAGTAGGCGAAGTAGGCGAAGTAGACGAAGTAGGCGGAGGAGGCAAAGTAAGCGAAGCCGCGGGAGTTGATGGGGTCAAAGGCTGCCAGAGGCCTTGTATTTATGGCCCTCGGTGCAAGTGAGCAGTACAGGAAAATTCCCATGAGGTCGACGGCTCTTTGGTGGTCTCAACGACGGAGGGCTGTTCGACTCAACGTCATCGCAGAGTCTGAGACATTTATGTCTCAGGGTCTGCTTTCGATGACGGCGAGCCAGGCAGCACACCGCCACCACAGCAGAGGGTGGATAAGACTTTGTCTCACGTTGAGTGAGCGAGATCGAGCCTCCACTTCTTCACCATCGTTACTAGACCGTGGCGAAGCAAGCCTGACACTTTCGCGAATGAATCTTCGTGCTATCAAGCGATCTTCAAGCTTGCGGTGAGCCACTTGGCGAAAAGAAGCGGATGATGGTGAGATTGAGATCGTTGTTGATCAAAATGCAAGGGTGTGCGACAGAGAGAAAAGAGAAAAAGAGAAAAGGCAACACAAGATAAGGTGGTGAGTACGAGTGGGTGATGTCACACCGTTACGGTGCTGAGACCAGCTGCTTATGTAAGCCATTGTCTCGAGGAAGCCGGGTGACCTCACCCACCACGAACTGGAGCTGAGTACTGAGTACTGGGGACGGTGTACATTTTTTGACGTCCGCAGTTGCCGTGGGTAATATTGCCATCGACACGGCATTCTTGCGGAGGGAGAGAGAAGGAAACGAAGTTTGCTTGCTATGCATGCACTCCTCGACAACATTTCCGTTCTCGCCGGGCACTCTTGCTCCAAGGGCAGTAATCGGACGGTATGATATCCTTCACGTCTAGCAGCTCTCTTGACCTGCGAATTTTGTGGGTCAATGACTCAGCGCGACACGACGCTCGCGACGGGTTTCTCTGATTGAGCATCTGAACCCGACATCACTTCTCATCACTTTCGCCAAGGCTAGCGCGACACAGTGACGATTCAATAATTTAGTACAAGAGCTAGGCTGGGCGCATGTCATTCACTCTACGTGGCGTCCAGGCGCGTTCTGAGACCTTTCTGTTCGATACTCGAGCTAGTGCATTCACTATCGGACTATGCGTCATACGTGCACTCTGATATCCATCCTCAAGTACTTTCTCGAAGCTCTGGTGGTGTCCATACACCCATGCCCATCCCGAAGCTATAAGTGTAGGGCCTTCGGGAGCTCACCGACTCTATCCTCTCACTCATACCTTTGTCACCGTATTATCAGCATGAGCTTTTCCAGCAAGAACTCCTCTGCGCCCATGGGTGCCCTACGTTCTACGATGTGGTTGAAGCACACCTTACTCAACGAGTATCTTCTTCGCACCGTGATGGTGAGGGGTGGCACTCCTGCTGAATGGATCATGCGTAAGTCATGGCTCCTCTTTCACTCCTATTCAAAATAAGAGCATGTCGCATGTTGGACTGGCTTCGAGCACCACTGCGGAACGTCCCAAGCCGGGTATGTTTCGTTGCTTCTAACGTATAGTTGACGCCGGTCATCTACAATTTTCCTTTCTTTAGTCGATTGCACTGGGTATCCATGGTTCCAGCTTTGCCTTAAGGCTGCTCACAAAGCCGTCGAAGATAATATTTGCGCATCTAGAGATCAAGTATCTCAGCCACGTGTTAAGTACTCACTGGCATCGATACTTGTCAACGTTACTTACCTTGAACTCCTCCAGATTGAACAGGTTATCCGTGGTTCGACCTTTACCCTCCCTTCAAGTCAAGCCAGAGCAATATCATTCTCAGCACCTTGGAGAATGGCGCAAGATTGCGTGCCATCCAGGAAGGGTGTAGTGAAGACACTCCTAAAATTTCTCAGGAACTTGGTGAGTACCTGTCAAACTCTGAACGTCTTTAGTCCTCGCTTATGAGGTCCATATCCACATACGGTAGGATGCCCCTACGCTGAGCTCTGCGCCGCCATAAAAAACAAGGAAGTTGCGCCCCTTATGGCCGTCCACGAGCCCGTCCGCCCGGAGTGCTCGCTCTCTGCGCCGTTCCACGGTGCAGCTGCAAAAACATGCCATCGCACGGATTATCCGGACATCGAGCCCTGCCCCATCCCCAACCACTTTTCGACTCGGAGCTCTACGCAACACCTCCCCGAGCTCGCCGTCGAGCCATTCCCCGCTGCGAGCCGCGAGCTGTCCTCACTCCTGAATATCTCATACACGGACTGTGTGATCCCCGATTATCCGCCTCCCGAGTACACCCGCGGCTCGTACGAGTCCGAGTATGCATACACCGAGCTCTCGTTCCCCTTTGAGGAAGCGCTGTCTACCCGGGGCGCCGCGATGATTGCCGAGGAACGGGAGCGCACGCGGCAGCTAGCCCAGGGGGCGACTTCGCGGAAAGTGAAGGCGAAGAGCAAGGGTAGCGTTCGTAAGGCTCTCCGCTCGAAGCGTGCGATGGCGGGCAAGTGCTGCCGTACCGTCTGGGGCGCGGTCGTTCCGATCCTGGATCGTCTTGGGCCCACGGAAGATGAAGTATTTCTCCATTGATATTTTTCATTTGTTTTGTTTTCTTCTTTTATTTTTACATTTTCTGCTCTCCTTCCTCTTATGACTTATGGAATTAATATTAATGCCTGCATGCGACATGTTGTGCCTGCGCAGATGATTGGACTCGCGGGTCGCTGAAAAGCAGCTAGCTTTGAACTTCATATACAACCACGCGCTGCGTCTTGCATTTTGTAAAACAAAAGATTACCGGTACTTAAGGCCGGTATGAGTGCAACATCCACAAAGCTGATAATACACGTTTTTTATATATAGAAAACAACCCGTCGCGATAATTGTACACGCAGAGCAAAAGCATAGCTTAAACATGGATGAACTTACTTTTTGGAGCCACGAATAAATTCCAGCTTAACGGGCGACGAGAAGAAACGCCGGAGTCGGGCGACTAAAGGGCCCATGGGGTGCCCCCACTGAATTCCCCATGAAAAACGGCCGACTCCATGTGCTTTGCCACTTTTGCCACTTTTGCCAACGCGCTCCGAGGTCCGGGAAGTGCGGAATCTCCCTTCCTGCACTAGGAACCGGTACCGGCGATCGGACTCTTCATTTTGCTCATCGCGAATGCGTTTCCTAATAGTTTCGTAGTGCGTCGTACTGGATTCTTGGCCACGGTGCGAGCCGCCAATGCCACGCCGGTAGAGGGAGAGGATCAGGTCGCGACACAGTCGCCTATACAAGCCATCCAAGATTTTCAATTTCAGCTCCGCGTCACCTATCTCCGGCATCGCCCACGGCCCTTCGAATCTGTAGAGCGACATGCGGGTCTCAAATCTAGGGGCGAAAGGCGGCGCATCGCAGCGGTATGCGCTGAAGAATTGCGCGCGCATGTAGCACGCCCGTTGTTTGGAGCATCCCACATAGTTCTCCAGCGGGGCTCGGAAGATACCAGCAGCATCGTTTCGGAGTCGATCGTGATGGTGGGCTAGGAGGAGGCACTCTGGATGCACGCGAACAGGGTTGCGCACAGCGACTGCGTTTTTGGCAGATTGGATGACTTCTCCCTTACATGAGGGGAAGATCCACCTCCCCTCCTCGGAGAATATGTACGTGAGGTATTTGTCCCACACCGCGTCGCTGGGATACTGAATAGCGCGGTCCGGCGACACAAGGTACTCGATACGGAGCTCCTTGGTGAATAAATGGCGAGTATGTTCGAGCGGGGACTTTGCGAAGCACCACAGATTCATGATGAGGAATACAAGGAGCATTTTGACAAATAAGGACGTAGTGGATGCTTCCGCCTGTCCTCTATAGGGTACAATGGGCTTCACGTCAGATTATATTATCATAAAGGCGGCGCTGCAAGCACAGAACGCACTGAGTTTGACCACTTCGGGGAGATTCCCACTGGAGGACGAGCACAGCGTCTGGAGTTCGTACATGAGGCGGAACACTTCCGCGGCAACGTGGTTGTCGAGCCGTCCGAGATCACTGCAGCCCATCAACGACTTAATGCGAGTGAGACGTTTTGATGCCCTCGCCAGCACCTTCGACTGGCGTTTCTGGGAACAGATAGTGCGAAAATTTTCCCATCCCTTCTCGATGTGAGCGATGATCTTCGGCCGGCAATGACGGTAGATGAATGTAAGGAGTTGTACCGACGCATCGGAGTAGTTCTCATGACTGGGCAGGACAACGTCCCCGTCGATGTAGCACGCCATCGTGTCGTCACTGCATGCGTCCGATATGTGCTGAAGCGCAGCCCACGTGTTGTGCACAAAAGCAACGAGCGTCTCTCGCGAAGCGTGCTCAGTGTGCGCAATATGCAAGATCACAGCGTCGTCGTTTTCAGTCAAAGTGACGGCGGCCTTCCCTCTTTTCCCCGCCGTACTAACACACACGGAGGCGAGAGCGTCGAGAAAGTCGCGAAAGGAGCCCTGGCGCAGAGACGGAGGGAGATAGTAGCCCCATGGGGTGGGAGAGATTTCTTCAAAACGATTTTCAATGACATCTGTCGCGTTTCCGTACAGTAAGCCGTTTGCAAGGGCATGGATGTCGACCGGGTGAGACATGGCGGTCGAGGTTTCGGAGGTCCCGGAGACAGCCACTTTACGAATTGAAGCTCAGCTTGAACTTAAGGTGCTCATGTTGCAGGTCGCTATAAGAGATCTTTTTTTTTTTCAGCAGGAGGGATGCCTAAAGCTTCACCGAGAAAGCAAGGGTACTTGCTAGAGGGCCCATGAAAGAGTTGCACCAATGGCGCGCTCAGTTTCCCGATAAACCCTAATGTATTTGACTCTCGACAAATCCAGATTGAAATAGAGGAATGAAAAGTACGCCGCAGTCGCGACGAAAACATATATAGCGTAAGAGAGAGAGGCCCATGAGATAGTGGAGCAATAATCAGCGGAAGAACGCCACCCTCCGCCAAAGGGCACGACGGCATCTAGCCATCCTCGACCGAGGCTTCGCCGGGAGATCTCTGCCGTTGGCGGCCTTTCCCATCAAGCGCTCCTTGGGTTTGGAGGATTGGGTCGGGGAGTCAGATGACCACTGTGCAGGAACCGGCTCCACGCGCTGGTCAACACGAGGCAGTGCTTTCTCAAGCCCGGAGAGTGTAGGCTTGGTCACGAAGTGCGCCGGTGCCCAATCGAAAGTGGATAGTTGAGATGGGCGGGGCGAGCACGGGGCAGTGTAGAGATTGTCCAAGATCATCTCAAGCGGCGCCTCAGCGGTAGACAGATGCGTGTTGTAAGCAGGAGGTTCGTGGGCTCTAGCGGGAGCCAGCAGCTCGGTCGTGGAAGAATCGCGCTCTGAGTAGAGATAAGGAATCGGGTCTGGAGACATGGCTTGTAAGCCATCATAAAAGATTAAATCAAGGGGAGCGCAGACTTACCGAGAAGTATCTCTTCCTCATCTTCATAGATGGAAAGCTCGTCGTCATCCCTGGCGGGGAAGTAACGCGCGGACCAAAAGGTATCTTCAGACGGATCTAAGCGAGAGGATCGTTAGTATTGATTGAGAAGGGATACCCACCCGATCTCTGCACTTACCAAGGAACGGATTCAAACTATCCTTGATGGACTCCACGACAGCTTTATCGTGAAGCGAGGCTGACGAGAGAAAAGTGTATGAGTATCTGTCGCCACGCAGTCGGAAGGAGAATGACGCATACGCACAAAAATTTAGCGGGACACGCGCTGCGTCGGAGAAGGGGTTCAACGACTTGGAGATGGTATCTTCGTGGGCCGAGAGCATGAAAGCTTAGCATAGCGAAGAGGAAAAGCACGAAGAGAGAGGGGCGTACGGGCAGCTCCCTTGGATAGAAAGTTCTCCGCCTTGTGGATGTGGAGTGGGTCGGCGAAGGGGTCATCGGTGTACATAACAGACGGGAAAGGGACGGAGCGCTGGGAGAGGGAAGCGACGGAGTTGCAATGCTGCATAACGAGAAGTCAAGTGCAAGTATGCAAGCACGAGGCAAGTTGGTCGAGTGGTGAGGGTTGCTGGCGACGATGGGTGCTGAAAGTCTGCAAAAGGCCCTTTACTTATAGCTTTTCGAGCGCATAAGCAGAGGACTTGTGTAAAAATGGGAAGAGGGCAGGGTTTGCCCACAGTAGAGTACAGACATGTTGAGTCACCCTGCGGCTGGAGAAACAAAAATGTCTGACCCAGAATGTAGGTTTCAGATGAGATTAGTGATAAGCAGTGAACGCGAAGGCGGTTCATTCTGGTTTCACGCTGCCAATACGTCTGGGTAAGACATCGAGGCCTATGAGGAAGTGTTCCCTCGGCAGAGAATCGCATAGATCGACCAATGTCCCGAGTTGGCGAGGTTCTGAAGGCTCAGTACTAGTGATTGTGGTGAAGCTCCGAGTCCCAGGTGTTGAATGAGTTCAAATACAAGCCGAGGAAAATGCCGGCCCCATTTAGAGCGGAGTTTCAAAGCAGCAGCAGCCACCACATGTAGTTGGCCGCACCCGAGCTCGCCACTAATATTAATGTTCAGCGAAATCACGACATGGTCAGATATATCGGTATAAATCCGCCGGCAGTCGATGAGTGTACATATTAGATAGTGTATTAGAGATAATCCGTGTATAGCGGAAATAAATGTTTACAAAAGGACGAGAGTGCGCGACGATTACGCAAAGTTGAACATTAGTCTGCCCCGTCGAAGGGGGCGAGCGCTGAAGTCATCTACGTCAGAGGCCATTTTCTTCCAAAGGGTATGGCAGCGCCGAGCCACTTTCGTGCACTTGGCCGTGACGACGCCCCGGATCGAACCCCTTGCGCGCAACGCGGTGGACGGAGTTGGCCCATAAACTTCATTTTCCATGAGGCCAATCTCGATGAACCTCGAATGGACACCCGCGGGGCGAAGGGACGGTATCCCAAGGCAATATTCGAATGGCTTTGAAGCGAGGTCCGGCAGAGGGCATGAGTCCGAGTAGGCAGTGAGGTCCGACAGGGAAGACGCTGGGGAAGAAGTGGCAGATGGAGAAAGCGAGACATCGGTGGTGGCTGATAAACGGGCATCGATTGCGTTTGGAGTAATGTAAGGCTTGGAGCGAGCGACCCCGACGTTTTCGCAAGGTGAATCCTGGATCTCGAGTGGCGTACTCGCAGGCTTATTATCGTTCACAGGTGGATATAACTCGAAGTGCGGGTAGCCAGATCGGTCTGGGTGAAGTGCCGTAGATGAATAAGCATAATCGAGTTTCTGACCAACAGATGCGCACTGACCATTTGCGGGCACTTGACTGTCGATCGCCGATTCGTCCTGATCTTTCTTCACTTTGGGGTACAGCTCAAACCAAGGGTACCCCGAGCGATCGACTGGGGAAAGGTATTCATGAGTAACCGCCTCTACGCTTTTCGAAGACATATTTTCTATGCCTACCATCTGCTTGGGGTTCTCTACCTTTGGGAGCGATGGGCTCTTCGAGCCCCTCAGGCTCCTCCGCGACGGAAGAGAGACAGGCGCGGGGCTGGACGATGGCTGCTTCAGACTCGAAGTACGCGGCGAAGTCCTCGGAAATGTTGTGATCTGGATTGGTAAGTTAGGTGGGGCGTTCTTGGGATGGCAATGTGGCAGGATACATACACAGGCTCAGCGTGGGGACGGACAGGCGCAAAGGGGGGTAGCACTCGAGATACGGGGATTTGGTCCAAAAGGGGGCGCGAGGGAGGTCCTGGGGGTGTTGGGGAAGGACGGGGGCAACGACCAGACTAAAAGGATCCATGACGATAGACGGGTTGGGTGGGAAAGTGAGTTGGGCGAGAAGATGGGCAAGATCGAGTGAGCTGATGCGTTAAAGTCACAAGCAGTCCCTTATTTATGCGTTCGCTGGATGATACGGGCTTAGAGACGCCGATTTCCAGGATATTGTGTGACGCAGAGAGAACGCGAGCTAGACCACGGTCCGATCGCGGTGAATCATGACTGAGACAAGTAGGTTTCAGACGCACAGAACGGAGTACAGGGGGTCGATCTCCGGAGTCCACCTTTGGAATAAGCACAGCGGATACCCCCTCTCTTGAGGTGTACATAGTAATCAGAAACCAGTGCATATCGCAGACTCAAGCTGTCGCCGACGATTCCTCGCTCGCAGTTGCGGTGGTGTTGAAGAGTGAAACATGAACTTTTGAGTTTACGTAATACAAGTCGGCGATAGTTTCGTCTGCTATTCAACGCATCAAGTCTTGGGCTCGAGATGACCACGAGCGGCCGCGAGCTGGTAGGGAGACGTGCAGAACGCAAACGGCCCACTCCACTCATACACTTGCTCTTTTATTACAGCTTCTATCTCACCTGGAATTTATGTTATTGAGCTCCTGCGGTACTCTGACAAGGCTTAGCAGTACACCATTTCCGCATCAAGCGGAGGGCCCTGAGTCCTCGGCACCCTGGCTTCAACCACTGCTATCCCAAACATGGGTGATAGATGCCACTATCTTTACTACCCAATTGACCTAAGTGGGACCCTATTCGGAATCCGGGAAGGTACGGACATAAGCGGGGTTCTATAGAGCTCACTCGCACACTCTCCATCCAATCCACAAGTACTAGCTATCTTTTACCATGCCTTCTGCCGTTTACCTTGTCTCTGGTGCAAACCGCGGCATAGGTAAGTCTTCGGCGTATATGACGAAGCAAGCCGACGCGCATCGCCCCCCCCCACTAGGCCTCGGATTCGTCACTTCTCTTGCTACCCGAGATAATGTAATCGTCCTTGCGGGTGCAAGAAATCCATCCGCAGCAACGGGTCTCCACACCCTCGTAGAGAGACACCCGGGCAAAGTGCATATTGTCAAGCTCACATCGTGTAACAAGGCAGAGAACAACAATGCCATAGCCGAGATCAAACCCATCGCTGGTCAGCTTGATGTCGTGATTGCCAACGCTGGTACATGCGATCACCCTGGACTCTTCAGGTTCAACATTTTTGACCATGCTCCGAGCAGGCATTTCCCAATACTTTGGCCCTGCTGCGGAGACTCCCGTTCAGCAAATGCGCGACCATTTCGAGGTGAGCCCTTTACCCAAATCTTGGCTGCGAGTCTATTTTAACATCCTTCGGCTTCCAGGTCAACGTCGTTGGCACGCTTGTTCTGTTCCAGGCTGTGTAGCCCCTCCTAAAATCGAGCGCGCCATCGCCAAAATTCATCGCGATTTCCTCTGGTGCGGGCAGTATGGCTCACGGCGCATCAATGCCCATGGGAATCCTTGCTTACGGTGCTTCCAAGGCCGCTGAGAATTATCTCTGCCGCAAGCTGCACTTCGAGCATCCAGAGCTGAGTAAGCCGCCGCTAAACTTACGCGACCACCATGCACTTCTCATCTAATCACCGCTATCAATATCAATAGTTTGCTTTCCGGTTCGTCCCGGTGGTGTTGACACTGACATGTGTAAATAGTCTCGCGCATTCTCCTCATTGAGTTCACTCACAGACGGCGTGGGCTTATGGAAATAGCCGCGTTCGCTCGCTCGCAAGACGAAAGCACGAAGCAAGTGCCACTCATCACTGTCGAACACTGCGTGAACAGCGTTCTGAAATTGGTTGATGATGGCATGCGCGAGACGCATGGAGGAAAATTCCTTAATTACGATGGCACTACATGGGAATGGTGAAATGATAGTCTGGTTACTTCTTTGATTTACATTAAAAGATCCAGCAAAATGAAGCGGATCGTACGAGACTCTTTATTACGTAGAGACAGAGAAAAAGAGAAGGAGAAAGATAAAGGTAAAGACGAAACGATTTATCGCCCGGCCCGACCCAGCACCGAGGTGACCTTGCCCCAGATGGTACGGAAGCGTCTGGCAACACCAGCGCGCTTTGTCGCGGTACTGGTCTTTCGACTCGACTTCACGCCTGCGGCGACCAATTCTTCGGCACAACCGTTCATGTCCGTGACACATGCGGGCTCGCGAGTGGCACGGGTATCGGCCCTCGGCCGCCTCAGAGCGTGCCATCCGTGGCGAGAAGGCGGAGAGCAGATATAAATGTTCTGGAATACAGCGAACTCGTCAAAGTTGGGGGTGCCGGATGGAAGAGGGGTCCCCCGAAGCCTGGAGCGGCGTTTGGCGGGAGTCGGTGGCGTCTTTTCGGACTCGTCGACGGGATATAGGTCGTAAAAGCTGTATGCAGTACCGCCGGGACTGGGGGTGGCAGGATACATCCCGAAGTGAGGGGACGACGGAGGTACTGGAGAGGTCGCGGGTGTCGTCGCGGGAGTATCGTAAGATTTCGTGCCCGAGTGGTCAGCTCGATCTACGCAGAGCCAACACATTGAGCAGCCATAGGCGATAACACGAGGAATGAGGCGCATGTACTCACAGTTGTCTGCAGCTATCAACTCTTCCTTGGTCATCCCCACTTCAGAGCATAACTCAAGCCAAGGGCAAGACCCGGGCTGTTCTACTAGAAAGGTCCATTGTAAGCGAGAGTCCTATGCTTGAGGGCCTAACGAGAGCGTACCGATTGGCCCGGAGGCACTGATTGCCGGGGAGGCTGCAGTATCGTGAACATTTTCTTTCTTCACCGGGGGATAAAGCTCAAAATGAGGGTATCCGGAACGGTCTTCACAATGATCGTCAGCCAAAAAACGTAAGGGATGGAGAGGTAACGCTTATTCCTACCAATAATAGATGTCGCTTCCTTCTGCAAAATTGCGCAGATAGCTTCGTCCGGGTCTTGCTCTACAGATGGGTACAGCTCGAACCACGGGTAACCGGTGCGGTCTAGACAAAATGGCTTGTGAGTAACGATCGCGTCAGACTTCGACTTGACTGTTATGCACTTACCGCACGGCTGAGACGTTTTGGTGTCAGATGAATTTGCTGAAGCGTCTTCGCGTGCTTGTTGCTTCTCGATCTTGGGGTAAAGCTCGAAATACGGGTACCCGGATCGATCTGGGTAAGGTGTCGTAAGTAAGTAGTGATAAGAGGTACGAACAGGGTATGGGGAACTTACCAGGAGACGAAATGGGCTCGCTCTGAGTGTCCTTCATCGGAGGGTATAGCTCAAAGAATGGATAGCCGGTGCGGTCAACTAAAGCGAAGGGGGTGTAAGTATAAATGGGTACAGACAAGTAGGTAGGTAGCTACGTACCATGTATGCGAGCTTCAGTGCCACTCGGAATCACCAATTCATCATCAACTTCAGGGGATGAAGCGGCTTCCTCAAGCGTGAGCGGCTCGGAAATATTCTTGTAAAGATTTTGGGCTATCCAAAGAGCGAGTTAGATGATGTAGTACTAGGGAAGGCTGAGCCTCAAGACATACATGCGACCCATTCGGAAGGAGTGCCGGCCCTCACCATGACGGTGCGAGGGGGATAACGATTGAGGAAGGGGTGCTTTGACCAAGGGGCGGGGCGCGAAGTGTCTTCGAGTTGCGAAGCAGAGATGACCGTGTTGGTGGATTCCATGTTGATAGTGCAAGTGCGAATGTACGATGGGGTCGAGTGAACCGATGGCCGATTAGGGCTTGAAGGCCTATATTTATACCTTTTGCGGCGAGAGGCACTCCCAGCGGCAAAGGTACATGAGCCCCATGACGTCCTTGCTGAGATCGAGTGGCAACACAGGAGTATGATTTACAAGTCGCCAGAGCCTGAGTCAAACATGTCTCACCCGAAGGCGTAGAAACGAGGGAGGCCGAAGCCTGCGAAGCAAGCTGTGGTGTCTCAGGCTGTCATAGCAGGTGAGTAGAACATGATATCACAGCGTGACAGCGCCACCGCCGTCTCTATATACTTGAGTGTTGAAGATAACGGAAAGCCATAGCCTTTGATTCGATATAGAGACATACACATTTCCAAATCGGGAATGAACCATTCAAGTCAGGCAACATAATGCCATACCGACGTATCTTTCGCGTCTCTCATGATAAAGTCTCTGTCGTGCAGACTTTCGATCTGTTTCTTGATGGAGGGGACTGTAGGCACGAAGTGCGCCTTGACCGCGACAATTGTCTGCGCCTTGAGCTCTTCGTCCGTCAGCCGCTTTTTCGCCTTCATTATCCGCACGATAGCGGCGTCAAGGAGGTGTGCGCGATCTGCGTTGATGTGCTTGGTCGTCTCTTCCGTTTCCTCGGGCTAAGCATGGATCGAGTTAACGAAGTTTGCAGTTTAGAGAATGCAAGGAACCAACCAGCTCGCGTTGTTGGATACTGCTAATGTGCAGATTGATGGCTTTATCTTCGAACTTCTCATTGAACGCAAACTGGTCCGAGTCGTCCACATCCTTGCCCGCCGGGATCTTGATCAGTACACGTTTCTTGCCACACGCTAGTGATTGGAGCGTAAGCTTCAGGTTCGCCTCATCTGCAGATATTGGCTGTATTTAGGATCAAACTCGGGCGAAATTATGCAATAAGGAATCTGCGCACCCAGCTGCGTACGCTGTTGAATATCTCTATAGCCGATCTTTTTCTCACTCGCGTCATTGAACAAGAGTAGTACAGCGGCCTGGAATAAGCTGACAGAGAGCTCCTTTGTGCCTTGAGGGAAGTGTGCGCGCAGTGTCACCGTGCCCAACGCGTGGAACCAATCAAGTTTTCTATTCCCATGCTTCTTCTGGTAGAAAGCCGTGAACCTGGCCAGGGATTCTTGCATCTGAAAAAGAGAGTACATTAGGATATAAAAACCGTGGCTGAAAGGCTTGAGAAGGACGAACGGTTGGCGGAAGATCGATCGGAACTTGTTTGTAAGTGGGCCAAGACGAATGCTGAAGGACCATCACCGAAACCTTTTGGTCGGGCTCATCCTCAGATTTGGCGTGGAAGTCTGCTGTGAGATCCCGCGATAGCTGCAGGTCCTTAAACATCTCGTCGCCTTTGCCAAATTCATGATCGTATTCTGGTGTGTTGGATGGGATTGAGCTAGTGAGGCAAAACGTGTATGAATGAGGACGTGTTCTAATACTTACGTTCGCGAAGAATTTTGATGACCTCTCGCTCAAAATCATCTGATGCACTTCGTTGCATAAGCAGACGCTTTGCGAGTGCCCTAGTGTAGAATTCGCGGAACACGTCCTTATCTGAAAAGATAAGTATGACTATTAATCAAGTTCGAGAAGCTAGCTGAAGTTTTGTCCCCTACCAGGTGTAAACCTGTACAACGTCAGGGCATCTGTAAGATCCTTGTGGAACGCAGCATCCGAGGCCTCTCGCTGGCCTTTCCTCATAGCAGAGTCAATGTATTTCGCTTTGATCGAGGTCCCCATTTGAGTCTGTCTCACCGCCCCGCCAAACGATAACGAATAGGCCTACCGATCATCTCTGCAGGTTTGATCTTGCGTTTCTCAAATCCTTTTGCGAACCCGTCCCTTACTGCATACTCGAACTTCCTATTGGCATCTTTTTCTACGCCGCCTTCTCTTTCTTCCTCTCGGAAAGCCTCGGCGACGATGCGGTCGGCATATGCCTTGAATTCGATCAGCTGGGGAATCATATCTGTATCCTTGGTTGCCACTGAGACAAGCTTTCCAACAATGGTCTATAGCAGCCAAGGATAGTTATGATTTATAATACAGTGGCTGCGGCGGGAGGACATACCTGAATTTGGTGTTTGAACGCAGCTTGGAGACGTTCTACCTCGTCCATGTGTACATAAAGGCCGTGCATCCGCATCATCTTTTGTATAGATGCGTCGTCACGCCTCTCCAAGTACAGTGCCAGAGCTAAGATGAAACAAATGAATATAGCAAGGGCAGAGCGAGGCGATGAGTTGGCCGGGCATACCAGCATTTGCTACAGTATCGAGTCGTCCGCCTAACAGACCCTGCTCAGTGTTATGGACAATAGCAGCACGACTTCCCTGTGGTATTCCGTTCCTTTGACAGCGTTCTTCCTCTGAGGTAATCCAAGTGTAGCAGCGATCGAAAAATACGTCGGGTGCAACTTCCGCCGCAAGCTTATTTCCTTCTTCAGCAAAAAAGGTGGTCGTGCTTTTGAGGTACTCTTTTTCAAAGAGACCAGCGTACAGGCGGAATGTTGAGGTGAGCGCGACAAGCTGGGCGATGGGTGCGGATGTAGATCTGAAGCAACATCAGCGGCCGCTGCAGAATATAATGTCACGCCATACACACTTTTGAGTTCGTTCGCGAGTTATCCACTCCGCGACACCGAGCTGAATTTTTCTAGAGAAAAAGGGTTCCTGAAATATGTTACGACGGAAGATGTTCTCTGCAAGCTCGCTTGAACAGGAATAGGAAGAGTATAAGCAAGATGCAGGGGTGGAGAGTGAAGATACCCACCGAACTGGCTTGAGGTTTGTCTCACTTTTTTGCTGTGGTATAAAGACGCGATCGATATGAAGGAGAATGGAGCGAAGGATATTCTGTTCACACCCATTATCGATCGCAAGCTCTCTTAAAGATAGCCACCGATTACTTACAACTCTCCGATCAAACCACTGCCATTTTTGAACCAAAAGGTCAAGCCACTGCACTTGATCAACTTTGTCGGCTTCCATGAGACCTTTTGCAATTGCGCCAACCGTGCGCTCAAGCTCGAGCTGCAGAGATTGGTGCACGTCAAGGCCCCTGTTGGCGAGGCGCACCAACACATCGGTGCCTTTAAAAAGATCTTCTAGGGACGCAGGGAGCGCATCCAAAGAGTCTGAGAGGAGAATCCGAACGGACTGAGTGAGCTGCCTGTACAGATTGTCGATATAACCAGCCGGAAGTGGTTGCGCGGCTGGGACATATCAGCCATGTAAGATGCCGAGCTGATGCCTAGTACATCGATAATCTACCCACGAGACTGGTTGATAACATAGAGCTTCTTTACGCCTCGCTCGTTTACCCCGCGAGCGTCGCGCTTGGAGCCTTCACTCGATGACGAGGGTGCGTCGGCATCGTGTTGGCGCCGCGCAGACTTGCGCGGGTATGCATCGGTGCTGCTCTCGGCTTCTGGCGCCTTTAGCTGCGAAAATGCGGTCGAGGTAACTGGGAACGTCAAAAGGTCTGCCATCGACATCGCTGCTGGTCGTCGTCGGTGTCGTTGGGCGTAAGATGGCAATTACGGACAAAGCGGGAGGTGGAGTTCAAGCTCCGCCTGAAAGCCATGGAAGACTAGTGCGCGTCGCTTGCCACCGTATTTAAGCCCCAGCACACGCTGCTCTCGACCACCACCACCGATCTCGCCTTCTCCCCGACGACGACAGCACGCCATGGCGCCCGGAAAGGTCTATCTCCTCAACAGTCTCACGGAAAAGGTACGCGATCGGCTCAGCGTCCCTTGTCATGCTTGAGCTTGAATTCTGGTCGTGCGTGTCCTCTTACAGATGCAATCGCCAGATTCAGACTTTCGGTGGGCATTAAGCCCCAGTTTCACTCCTCCATTGAAGCTCACGTTATCATACTTGCAGTTATATGGCGCTCAACGATCTTGCGAATGAGATAGCCCAAGACCAGGCAATCTTTGGATCAGATGAGACGATCGAGGCAAAAGTCCTCAACCAAGTCTTGAAACTGGTCGAAGATAAAATATCAGAAGTCAAAAACCAAGCTGTCAAATGGTACTTGTCCTCGATCCTCACCCTGTTGACGCGCTTTTCGACGCGTTCGATTGTTGATCAATTATTATATAGCCTCGGTCAGCTCATCAAGATCGTACGAGAGAATCAGATGAATATCATAGTCGACAAGCTGATTGAATACTCTGGCGGCAAAGATGAAGAACTGCGCGATATTGCCGGACTAGGTGCGGCATCGCATGGATTCAATTTATCTCCCGTTGCTTGTGTGGCGGATCCCTCACCCTGACACACCCCAGCGCTCAAGACGGTGACGACGGAGCTTCCCCAAGATGCCAAGATCACTCAAAAAGCATGCGCCAAACTCACGCCCAAGCTGCTCCTGCAGCTCAAAAACGTATGGCCCATCGTATACGGCGACATTGCCATATATTGATCTTCAGCCTCTATGTATAGCCTTCCACCCCACCTGAAACTGCTATCGACACGCTATCCATCCTTTCTATACTTGCAACGCGTTTTGCACCATATCTTGCCGACCTTGATCAACCTCCCCTGGACATTCTCTCACCTTTGCTCAACCACCCCCGTCCTGCCGTTAGGAAACGCGTGATCTTAACGCTAGGTCCGTAACGCTCTCTGCTACTAGCTTGGGTGGGTCCACCTAAACCAGCTCTCCCATAGCCCAATTCTTGCCACCGTCATCCCCTCGGGCGGTTACTACGCTGCTGAAATCTCTCCCACCTCTGCTCGCGGCATCTGCTACCCTGGACCAGCAGCGTACCACCGTACAGCTCCTGGGCGCAATCGCGCGATATGCACCTAACAAACTGGAAAGTACGCTCAATGAGATCGTACCTGGGATTATAAATGCTGCAGGAAGGGGTGATGCTGAGCTCAGCGAAGGTGCCCTGCAGGTACTCTAAAATCCTGAACGTCTCTATCTGAGCACAGCTCACCATATGCCATTCACTCTTACGTTCAGGCTCTCGAGACAATCGTGCTCAAGTGTCCGACAGAGGTTACGCCGTTTGTGGCCCCAATCATCACTGTTGGAAGCGAATTGATCAAGTATGATCCTGTAAGCCTACTTTTCTGCATCCATTTTGTCTGCATTTAATATGCCCCGCACAGAACTACGCTGGTGACGATGACGATGACGAAGAGATGAACGACGCTGATGAGGATGAGGATGAGGAACTGCAAGACGAGTTAGCCCCATAGCATCTTCGCCCATCGATCTTTGTTCTAACACTCGCGGCCATTTGCTAGATATTCTGATGATGAAGACACGTCATACAAAGTGCGCCGCTCAGCTACGAAGCTTCTCTCGGCAGTAATCAGTACACGTCCGGCGCTTTTAGTCACTTTCCTCCGCTCCGTTTCGCCCGTGTTAATTTCGCGTTTCGGCGATCGTGAGGAGAGCGTGCGCTTGGAGGTCTGGTCAACCTACGGGGTACTACTCAAGCAGATTGAGGTTTATGGCGGCTCGCCACAGACACGTGAAGCTTCAGGATTGAAGCGCAAGCGAGAGGATTCCAATGTGGAGTCAAGGTCGCCGTCCAGCACCGACGAAGAAACGCCATATTCACTTCTCCGCGGTCAAGCTCCTACTTTTGTTAAAACGCTACTAAAGCAGCTCCAAGCCAAAATTCCACCTCCGGCGCTGCAGGCTGGAATTAGCCTGCTTCACAGCTTCTTGACTGTCTTGCCCGGTTCGATGGCCGCCAGCTCTTCTACAGTGCTCAGCATCGTGAGTAGTGTGCTTGCGCAGCCCACGACGACAACGACATCAACGTTGCACACAACCACGCTTACATTTGTTGCCCGTTTCTTCTCCACCCACCAACCCGCCACATTCACGGCGTCGCTGCCTAATCTGTTGCCCAGGCTTCTCACATCGGCCGGTGACAAGCACCCCCGGATCGCCTCCGAGTCTTTCCGTGTCTTCTCAGCGCTTCTCAATGCTCTCAAACCTATTGGCGTATCTACCGGCGCAGGATGGGTGGAAAGTGTGTACGATGAAGTCGTGCGCAGACTCGAGAGAACGGATACTGACGCCGATGTCCGGGCGCGCGCCGAAGAGTGCCTTGCTGATCTGTGGTTATGTGCTACGGACGTAGTTCGGAGGCTCAGCGGAAAAGAGTGGGAGGCATTGATGAAAGGCGCCAGAACGGAGGGTGCAGTTCAAGTTATTGAGCGGGTTGCAAAGGAGGTAGTTATCAGCGATAAGTGGGTCGGTGAGTGTATCGAATGGGTGTGCGGGGTACTGAGAAAGAGTGGACGAGGTGGGAGAGTCGATGCGTTCAAATGCTTGGAAGTTCTCCTCCGTGGGTATGTATTCCGTTGCTATTTCTTCCTCCACACACCACTTATAAAAACCAATCGTCTTAACATTGTAGGTACAAAGCTGGTGTTCCTCACTCCGATGCTGAACACATCATACCGCACATTACGCCCTATATCACCACCTCCGATCTCTCCCTTCTGGCACATTCGCTCTCTGTCCTAACCGTCTTACTCCAGCTCTCTCCCAAGGAAACCTTTGAGATCGTCGAGCGCGACCTGCTATCTAACATCTACATACTCGCATGCTCCCCCCTCGTCTCCGGAGCCGCCCTGGACGCGCTTTTGTCGTTCTTCTACCATCTCGTGCAAGCAGATGGTCAAATTACCACCCACGTTATCCCTGGCCTCCGTCTCACCCTTGAGAATACGAAGGCCGGGCAGGTATCCCCTGCGAACGTTGGCAAATGCATTGGTGCTGTCGTTAGGAGTCAGAATAGCATCGCTGCTGGTGCCATTGCCGAGTTCTCGAAGTACATCCAGGTACGCATCGGTCCGAAGTCATATATTGGCATCATACTCATGCTACGTATACATTCTAGCCGTCTTCCAAGGCGAGCGAAGCCAAAACCGTGCTCAGCTTGCTCACCCTTGGCGAGATTGGACGCTTCATGTAAGTGGCACAACTACGACGAACCCCTTCAAATATCTGATAAACGCATGCCCAGTGACATGTCCCCGCAGGCAGATATCTTCACAAATTCGCTGGAGTTTTTCTTGGCGGACTCCGAGGAGCTGCGTTCCGCGGCTGCCTTTGCAGTTGGTACGTGGGCTTGCTGTTCATGTGCTCCGCAACGAGGGCAAAAAACTTTGAGCTTAATGTGGCTGCTTCTGTAGGCAACATCGCTATCGGAAACATTCACCAGTTCCTCCCCGTCATCATTCAGCAGGTTCAGTCTAACGATGAGAAGAGATTGCTTTCTCTGCACGCCCTCAAAGAGGTAAAGCGCTTGCCACACAATACTTCTGCAGCGCGCTCATAAATCGCATAGGTTGTCACTCATTGCTCACATGGCCAACTTGAGGGCGTAGCGGGAGCCCTGTGGTCGCCTCTCTTTGAGAATTCGAATAACTCCGAGGAGAGCACCCGTAACGTCGCCGCCGCATGCCTTGGTAAACTTACCACCACGAACCCCTCGGCATACCTACCACAGCTTCAGGTTCGTCCAACAGTCGAAAATTGTACGAAACTCTCCTGATATTGACCATCTGCTCGTAGGCGCGGCTTCGGGATCCTTCTCCAGCTATCAGGGCTACCGTTGTCTCTGCTATCCGCTACACGCTTGCCGATACTACGCAATCCTACGATGACCTCTTGTCTCCACTCATCATCGAGTTCCTCACGCTCGTGCAGGACACCGATCTTGTACGTCAGCGAGTCTCCATACTTTAACCAACTTTACTAATATCCTCTTGGGTTGAAGACCGTGAAGCGACTGGCCCTCTCCTCGCTCAATGCTGCCGCTCGCAACAAGCCCCATTTGATTCGCGACCATCTGGTGACCATTATGCCGCTGCTCTACGCCGAAACGGCAGTTAGGCCAGACCTCATCAGAATCGTCGAGATGGGTCCTTGGAAGCACAAGGTCGACGATGGCTTGGAAGCACGCAAGTCCGCGTATGAGACTATGTATACGATCGTAAGTACATGCACCCGTTTTACCCCACGGACCATTATCCCGCACATTCCCCTGATCAAATCTTTAATGCATTTTAACAGCTTGATACGTGTATATCGAAAGTCGACCTTCACGAATTCTTCACGCATGTGCTGCGCGGTCTCTCCGACTCGGCAGACGAGATCAAAGTCCTTTGTCACATGATGCTCTTCCGCCTCTCACAGGTCGCACCCACAACCGTCTCCCAGCGGCTCGATGACGCGAGCCCCGACCTGGAAGAGTCCGTCAAGGGCGCCGCTGTCACCAAGGACACCGTGAAGCAGGATCTCGAGCGCGGCGCCGAACTTCAGCGAAGCGCGTTGCGCGCCGTCGCAGCGCTCAGCAAGATCAGCTCCCCGGCCGTCTCCCCCCGCTTTGATAATTTCGTTATCCAGGTCGAGAAGGGCGCGCTCGGAGCGGAGTTTAGGGAATTACTGTAGTTGTATCAACGAAAGAAAGCCGCGCTCGAGTATAATACATGCATCATGCCCCCTACTATGCTTCAATTACCATTTGCTACTCTAAAATTCGAATGGCGAGATTGTGTATAAGAGAAAGATTGACCATCAAATGGGAGTCTCTCGTAACCAAAAAAAAATCAGCCGAAGAGTCGCTGCCAGATCTGCTCTTTAGCCTGTCGTCTCTCGTCTGCAGCTCCTCCGCGCCCCCCGAGGACCGACTTGTTCTCTATCGCGCGTCTGGAGAGATATGGTAGGACCTAGCCGAAGGAATTGTTAGCACGTGCACCGACAAACCCTAACAAGAAGTTGGCTTACCTCCGACAAAGGTCCATAGGGAATGTACCTGAAGTTGGTCCGGGGATGAGCACAAATGCAGCTCGGCACCAATCACCACATCGAAATGAAAAAGACTCACTTGAACACGAACGGCGATGGAGAATCTACCGTCCCTGCAATGTACTCCGTCAACGAATCACACATCCCTATATCACAGTGAACACCAACGAGGATACGAGAATGGCTCGATAAGATCAGCGCAAGGTGGAGGTGAGAAGGCAAGAAGGCGATGGGATCCGCCACAATGATAAGTAAGAAAAGAAGATTGCTCACCGAGAAGCTGACCAAACATCACACGTTCCGCGACTTCCACTCCTACCTTGACCTTCCCGCTGTCTTCACGTAACGCCAGTCCCTCGCGGACGAGCCCTTCGAGCACCCTCTCGCAGCTGTCCTTATTGTGCGTCGCGAAGATGATGCCGATCCGAGGCGATACTGCCCCTCCAGCTGCCTTCTTTCCTTGCTTTGATACGGTGATGTCGTCCTTGATCGCAGAGATGATGCGAGAAGCGCACTGTAAGGCTATTGTTAACGCAGGAATTTACTATGAAAATAAATGCGCCGCAGAAAACACGTACGAGATTATAGCATCGATCGGTCTCGTCTTTGGATTCCCATACCGGCGGAGATGAATCTTTCTTCTCTGTCTCGGGTAGCGAGGCGTACCGTGCCGTCTCGAAAGAATGGTATGCTCCTCGGACGAGTTTGACACCAAGCGCGTAGCCGCCCCGGTTGGCTTCTTCGAGGCTTTGTTCGAGCATCTTCGGAGTGCTGCATCATAAATACGAGGAGGTTACATAGCCATTCATAAGTTCTTGAATGGATGTGGCAGTTTAGGTTGACCCACCGACGAAGGTAAGCCTGGTATGTTCCGTAGATCAAAGGCTGGACAGTCGAGGATTGGGACGGGACGTTGAATTCACGGGTCAGCGCGAGCACAAAAGCATCTATAGCAGGCTATGTGATAAAGGTGTGATGAGTTAACCTACGCATGACCAAGAGCGCGTGAGATATCGTCTAACCTGATAATGAGTGTGTTCTGCGTCAATAATGAGCTAAAGGCAGTAAGTGCTCAGTAAGTTGCAAATAAAGGATGTGAGAGTAGCAAGAGCCGACCTTGACGCCCCTCTGCTTTGCCTTTATAGCAATCTGTCGTAAATCCTCGTACAGGTCTTTGAGTGTGGTAATATCTTCAGCGGTAAGCAATGACGATTTGGCGCGCGTTGAATCAGTCAATATCGCAAGATCGGTTGAGTGCGGTACTCCTGGGTATGCGACGGGTGCGGATAATGGCGGGCGAGTTTCCAAAAGATAAGTCGAAAAGCGTTTGAGGGATTCAGCGGAAGGCAGCAAAGCCGTCTGTAGTAAATCTTATTATAAATAATACAGCTAATTCGAGAGGGTAGGTTTTGGGAGACTTGCCAATTTCAACGCGACACCGCCTGATCTTCCCATATTCCCCGCCGCCCCAACACTGTCCTCGAATTCCCCAACAACATCAACAGACCGCATCATCTCAAGGACATTCCGTTTGTAGCCAACAGGTTCACCAGAGGCCGATTTTGGCTTGCCAGATGCAGCAGCTTCATCCACTTCAACGCTGTACCCAAGGAGAACACCCTTGCCTTGTCTGCGCAGTGCCTCTATGAGTGGTACGGTTTCGGCTGCCGAGTCGCCGCCGACAAACTGTGCATGTCCCTCAGTACAAGTACGGGGATTTACAAACCAAATGAGATACCTGAGCAAAGAAAGTATGCCGAACGACAGTTTCAGTGACTTGCTTGATTCCTGGGATGGCTTGAAGCGTGGAGAGGATGGTCGGAGAGTAGTCGACAAGTGATGGTATTGAGCACATCGTGTACACGACGTACGACCGGACAAGCGAGGTCATCGATGCACGCGGTATCTCTCGTTTCTTCTCATCATCTCCATCCTGATAAGTGACCAAGGCTACCGCAGCGAGCAAGGAGGTGCCAAAGAAGATTGGGGTGGGACGAAAGAAGCGTGGACGAAGTGTTGGTCCTGTGGTGTAAAGCCGCCTGGAAAAATGGAAAGCAGGCGAGCTTGGGACATAGCTGCGAGCGAGGGGCAGGCGGGCAAGAGCACGAGTGGCCATGGCCGTGCTCGCCGTGGTGATGGTGGCTGGAAGAGAGAAAGATGGGCTGAGAGTGCGGAGATTACGCCTTATCTTTCGCGTGGCTCTCCCACGTCAACGGCCAGATATATGCGGCTTCCGAGCGCACCGCTGGCGACGACAGCGGCTGCTGACCACGCCCCGTGATCCGCGAGCTCAACCCGTGCCCCGGCGACGTCGCTGACCACGGCGAGCAAGCGATCTCGCGGCCGGAGCATGACATCACACGCCCCAATATAGACGCGTCTCATCACGTGACCGAAAATCTGCACGAGTCACTTTTTTTTTCTTTTCCTTCTCTCCACTACTCTGTACTCACCTCCATCCACCAGCGCTACCTTGGAGGCGCCCCATCGTGTATACTTTAGTCGACGCCGCGTGCACCTTTCACGTACGATTTCGAGCCCAGTCGCGATTTCTTGCTGAGACGCATCTGAAGATCTGAAGGCTGCTCCGAGTCCCAGAGCATACCTTCGAATGCTTCACAGCAGAGACTTTCTTCGCCACCAGACGTCCCTACTTTCTTCTGGACCGCAGCTCGGAATTCACCTTGCCACAGATCACACACCGTCAATCTCACAAGGACGCGATATCACCTCCCGAGTTTCAGATCTTTCTTTTGGTATCGCGTCTGCCCTGTCTGTGTTTGCCCCCGGCGTCGCCACGTTCCCAGGCTCAGAGAATCAGAGAATCACCAGAGAATATTCCGCAAGCCACACTTTACTCAACGCCAGTCCCTGTTCGACTTCGTGGTGTGTTTGATGACGACAATTATATCTGACCCTCCTTCGGTGCCAGTTCTGCCTCAGGATTTTCAGGCCGTTGCGTTCCCTGAGGCACGATGACAACTCCCACAACCACCCGAAGGGCAGCAACCACCACAGGACTGGTCACGTCATGAACCACTGTTGGCAGCCTCTTCCCTGAATTCGTACCAGCACCTTGGCTTCCTTCGAGCCCCTGCGCGTCGATGTCTACGCACGTGTATTCATTTTCTATCTTCTCGATACAGATTGGAGACATGTTGAGTGTGTATCAGTGCTGGCGTTATGGCTAATTCTGCTTGGATCCTCGCGTGGGAGGAGCAACGACCACGCTAGACCAAGTGCTTAGCAACGAATGTCAAGGCATCGCAGCGCCCTTTACTTTGCCCCAAGTGGCTGATTGTCTCACCCGATACAACGTGCATGGACGAACATGCACATCACGGTCTTTTCAGATCGACTTTGGTCGCGCTCTCATGATAACACCGAACACCACAGTAACCCTGGCGATCGTCGATCTTCAACTCAAGCCCATAGCTTGCGATTCATTTCGACTCTTTGCACCATATGAACAAGCGCACTTCTCTACGACCATCGTGCGGCCCGCGATCCGGCGCCAGCACCATCTCGCGAAACAACCCGGTCCCATTTTCATCCTCTTGCAATTTAGTTTTTAAATACACCCGCCTGCTCATGCTTGTTCCTAGTAACAAACCTCGTCATCAAAGCTTATTCCTATTCCCCGAGAGCCGATATCTTCCTCAGTCCTTTACAGTTCAGTAGCGGACTCAACACCATGCGCAACGTACCAAACGATCGATCAAGCAAATGTCAATCGTCGGCCTTGGCCAGCGGGACCGTTTGAGGCTCCCGGTGCCCAAGTACTGTGTTCCGAGAGCCTCTGGTCTAGACCCAATATCCAACTATGCCTCTCGGTACCTCAAATACCTTTCGATCCCCAAATGCTTCCGCCACACTGCCTGCCTGGGTCATACCATGGCTATAGGGCTGGTACTTAAGGCGGGCGAGACGAGCTCGTAAAAGTGTAGCTCTGATGGACCTCCTAACTTGTTTGCACGGACACAGGGGAACACCCCAACGCCCAACGAAGCAAGACGCCCACAGACTTCAAAGAAGAAACGGAATAAACGTGCAGCGGACTTACCGCAAAAGCCCCACCGCCCAGTGGCTCTCAAGGACATCGCCAGAGCAACTATCTTGTGGCGGGACTGAATTCTAACGACTACCTTTCCTGGAGTCGAGGGGATTAGGCTGCTTATGATATCACCCGATCGTCGATCACCAACCAACCTGCCTGCTGCTGCACGCAGCCTAGCCCTATTTCTCAAAAGGTACTTAACCTCTTAAGTTCGGCCGCTCGTTTGTTGTTGATTCCAATATCATTAAAGTGACCGTGATGAAATGCGCTGTGCAGGCGATTACCGCATATATCAACAAGTAGAAAAGCTACTTAATTGCGATATGCTGCGTGCGTCTGAAATGAAAAAGAAAGGGGGTGCAGAAAACGTGGTAAGTAATAAGCTAGCAATAAAGCGTGCGGGACCGGGGAAAAGCGCTAGGACTCGCAGAAACGGGGGTGGGAAACCTGGAATCGGGTACACATGGAAATTCGGGATCTGGGATCGTGGTCGCGGTTAGACTTATAGAGACGTGGAGTTGGGGGTCGTCGATCACTGCCAGCGCTTCGCCCTCGCTCCATGATGCCAATAGGGTGGCTATGGGCGCCAGTGCGGTGAGTATCAGCCTCCAAGCGCGCGCTTGCCATTGCCATTGTGTCGAGGAGCTCCAGCTTACTCCTATCCCAAGACCTTTCTCCGCACACAGCTGTAACAAAGCGTTCGTGTGACCGTGCGACCGTGCGCACCCCGCAGCGCAACAAAGAACCGACAGTACCCATATACGGCCCAAAACCCACGTCTCAGCACGGCCTATCACATACGCGTCCTAGAACACCGGCCATCAGCAGTCAATATTCCATCGCGATATCGGCAGGCCTGCCCACTTATCTTTACCCAGCTGGGTAATCGCATTAGTTAGCCAGCGCCGGCACCGCGCACGTCGCATGACAACACCGGCGCACCTACAGCTAGGACTTAACCCCAGCGGGACATATCCATCTTACCCGGGCTCCAAACTCTCAAAGGTTCGAGAACCCAGAGTTAACCCCAGCTCGAGCGTACATACCAAGCTGATAGGAGACAATCGGGCCACGTTGCGCGTGCATGTACACTATGTGCCACCGTGGCACTACTATACTCGGCGCTATACTCGCTATACGTATACGGACAGCGTCGGAGGTATTGCTATACGCTTTTCGTAACAGCGCCTGCGCACCTTTATACCCTTAAGCTTGCAATTGCCTACTTGCCTTGAAGCCGCTGCGTCTTGCATCTGCGCCCGCCACAGTTGCCTGCCCCACATGCGATCAAGAATCAAGAATCAAGTGGCACTGGGGCATACGTATGCGTCGTGCACGTTGCGATTGTTGGGCGCTGCCACCCCCTCTCTATCCAGAGCCTCCTTGACTCCGGAATCCGGATCCCGATCTCTCCACGCCCACAGCTCCGGGTCAGCACAGTCGAGTACAATGATGGCAGTGATCTCTGATCCACGTTGTCGACCCAATCCATACGTATGTAGAAACGCGACGTATAGGGTGCTAGCTGTTCATAAGCAGTGGTGGTAGTGGCACAGGAATATTACGATCGGATGAATGGGGAGAGGAATAGGGGCAGGGCGAAGCGCTCGATAGCAAGCACTGAGCAATCTCCAACGACAGCTGCAAGAAACTCAACGTCGCTCCAAGGAGCCACCTACCTCGGGCCTTGGAGCCACCCTTACCTGTACCTTTACAGTAACCTCGAGGAGCTTTCCACTCCCAATTACGAGCTATGACCAGGATCTCCCGCTATCTGAGTGCTTCTGAGCGTTATCTGGCCGAGTTCCAAGTGCAGTATCCAGCTCCAAGATCCCGTTTTTCTCGATCACTGTCACTCAGGCTTTTGCATATTACGCAGTCCAAGTAATTCGCGGTTACTGCAGAGTATATTGTCCCGGTGGAGTCGGGGATGCGACGCCTCGCGGGGTTGCGAACTTCCTAGTCAAGGTAACAACAGATCCTGTGCAGTAGCACTTGCAGTACAGCCAGCTATCATGTCAGCCTCAGGCTAGCGCTTGCCGTGCCCGATGTCAAGAACTAACACCAAGACAAGACAAGCTGTCGAGAGATCCAAATTCGACGACGAAAGCAGCACAAACCGCTCGCAGCCGGCAGATAGGTAGATCCTCCAACGCGTCGAACATCCTCAAAGTTTCTCATATCCGGCTTCCGCCATCGATACTCCAAGCTCACTCACTAAGTACTGGTGTTTCAACGGCCAAAACGCATATCCGACTGTCCAGACTCCAGAACTGTATCTCCCTCTGACGTCGTTAACGTTCATACATGGTCGAATTCACTACGTGTCCAATAGCTTTACACATAAATCTAGAATTCCTCGAATCATTCATATAACTATATATTGACCTACTACTACTACCTATAACCGATCGACAAGCCCGACAATCGAAGATACCACATAGACACTCTTCGGGAACAGACGGAAAAAACGAGCACGAGAGAACTTGAGGAAATTGAGGGGGAAAAAACGTACGGTCTACTCGATGTACATATACTAACACTACGATAGAACAACAACTATCTCCTGAAGCCAGCGATAGTAAAAAAGGGGGAAAAGCGCGGGGGACGGGTAGGGATGGATGAGAATAGGAAACGGAACAGGGTGGGGGTAAAGTGGGATATCGAATATCGCGCGCGGGGGGAACAAGATTCGCTACGGCAAGGAAATAGTCAGAGCGAGGAAGAAAGGGAGAGGGAGATAGGAGACGTGTCACAGCCATAGCCATATAGAATAATAAAAGAAAAAGAAACAGAAAACAAGGGCCCAAACCAAAAAAGATACGCGCTAGCTCTGAAGCAAAAAGACAACCTCAGAACACAGGAAGAAAACAGGAGAGAGGAAATTGAAGAAAAAAAGTCAATAAACAAGGGGTTAAAGCATAAAAAAGCGTGTTCGAAATAACACTGGGCAGGGGAATCTTCGCGCGCACAGGCGATGAAGCGTGCGAGAGCAGAGAGCAAAGCGGAGGGGATGCATGGAGTAGCAAGTGTCACCGGGACGGATGCGAGAGCGGTATGGAGGTAATAGTGGTGGGAGGTGGGTGGGAGAGAGGAATGATGGGATTGGTAGTAATAGTGGCGTGTGCGAGAGTCGAAATGATGTGTCAATGATCAGGACGAGTGATGAGGATGCGTGCGAGAGAGAACATGTGTGTGATGGATGGATGGATTAATAGGGAATTGATGTAGAGTGCGGTCGTGCGCGAGGGCAGGCCGATTAGAAAGTAGACCAATTGATCTCGTAGTTGTATGAGGGCATGGGAGCTTCTCTTGGGACGCGAATCTTGACGTCTGTAACAAGAGGGGTCAGAAAGTGGGACTCGAGAAGGCAGAAAGATGGCAACTGACCTCCATCAACTCGAAGGCGATATCGCGCAGGCACGTGCGCCTCCGCGCGTTCCTCAGCATCCATCTGCTCCAGCTCCCTCACCTCCGCGAGCATCTGATCGCTGACATGTCCGCCTGTCTTGGGCTTCCACACAGCCGCGCGGGTGACTTTGCACGTCGTGCTGGGCATCTTGAGCGGGTACGACTCGAGATCTTTGTGCGCACAAGGTGCGAGACCCGAGACCTTGGCACATGTATTGAGGCTGTGGGAGGAGGGGTAGTGGATGATTTCGCGGTGTCGCGAGGAGCGGCGGGATGGAGAGGACGTCGTGGAACCCGTCATCTGGCGTGCGAGCGGGTGTGGGCTTTGGGGTGTCGACGGTCGCGAGTCGGATGCAGAGGAAGACCTTGACGAGTACGAAACGCTCGGGGCGGGGGAGTGGATGGAGCTGCAGAGGCTGGACACCACGGGCGATGCGCTCTCGCCACTGAGCTGGGCAGAGCATCCATTGCAGACGCGAGCGACGACGGTGGGAAGCTGTGGGTTGTTTGCGGAGAGCAGGTAGCCGGTGGGAGGGAAAATGAACGGGAGGGACCGGGTGTCCTTGAGCGGAGCGGTGTGGGCTGTGCACTCTGCACAGAAGATGCCACCGCACTTGCGACAATGCTGTGGATCGCGCTAGATGAGGACGCGAAAGGGAACGGGAGAGGGGGAGAGAGCACGTACGTGACGCCGGTGCAGGAAATTGAAACGAGCGGAGCAGCCCTCGCATGCGGACGCATCACCATCAGCCTGAAACAGAGAATGTGAGTACGAGACCGGGAGAGATCGCAACAGTGGACGCACCTTCCAGAGCTCCTTGGGGAGGAGGACGGCGAGCCTGTCGGAGAGACAGTACTGGGACCAGATGGGGGCGAGCAAATCGAGGCAGGGGCGCGCGGGCTTGACGACGATCGGGAACGAGTCCTGGGGGTGGGGGGACGTGGGGAGGCGGGGGGCGACGGAGCGGGCGGGGGAGGCGCCACGGCTGGCGGGGGCGGGGGACGGGGGCGCCGGCGGGGAGTCGTGGGCGTCGTTGCGGGCGGCGAGGGGGCGGGCGTGGAGGGCGAGGAGGGAGGGCATGTTGGCGGACAGAAACGGGCTGCTCGAAGCGACGGACGGCGACTTTTAGCATCTCAGCACCCAGGTGGTTGTTTGGCGCTGTGTGGCGGAGTGCGAAACTAGCATTAGCCTCAGCCCTGGCGGACCCTGATGCGCTTCTGCCCGTGTTTGCTTCCGCGCCCGATCCAGCAGCTCCCCCGCCGCGCTTTTCCCCCGGCCCCAGCCCCCGTGTGGCCAGCCCCCGCCGCCCTGGCGCCAGTGGAGCCCCGGCCCGCGCCGCGCCGCGCACGCAAGACGCCGGTGCTCGCCTTTCTTTCGTCGCTGCGTCCCCTCCCGGAAATTTTGCGCTGCTTGGAGCAGCCGGGCGGTGACTTGTATCGCTCGCAGAGGTCACGCGCGCACCGCCGGGGGCTGGGCCGGCGAGCCGAGCACTAGTGGATATGACGGGCAGGGGAGGGACGGAGGAGACGACGCCTTGGGCGGTGGTGGTCAGGGCTCTCAGATCGTGATCCCACGTGACCCAGATCCCATCGCCCTCCGCGATTTATTCCCATTTTCTCTTCTTTTTCCGTGCACACGATGCCCCTGTCGGCGCACCCGACCCAGAAACCCAATCGACCGGGGCGAGCACGTACGCCCGTCTTCCATGCGACTATCCGACAGCGACGCACGCGCACCATCAGCATCATCATGGCGGGCCCGGCTACCGCCCTCCCGGTCCGGGCGATGGGCAGAGATGGGCCACATGCAGGCCGATCCACAGCGAAAAGACCAAGTAAAAAAGCAGAGTGGTGAGTGAAGTGCCGTACAGCACCTGCAGCAGATGGAGGATCGACACGGTGCCTCGTGCCCACCCCCCGCGTCCCTGGCGATAAGTATTTGTATGTCCTGACCCTCCGCTCCGCCATTCACTCCCATTCACTCCACCGCTCCGGCTCCCGCACTCCACCACCCTCCGTTTCACCCTCCTCGCGCTCCTCGATTTTATGTAAATGCGCGATGTGGAATCTTCCCTTCCTTCCCCGTCCCTATCGTCCCCTCGTATCTGATCCCAGCGCTTGAATCCTGTGCACTCGGTACTCAATGCCAACACACCTGCTTTAGGGCGAGCTCAATACAGCTCGCGCGACCCTTCGCGTCTCATATTACATCCACTCAGACTGGGTCCTGAAGCCAAAACCATCCAACTCTGCTCCCTCGAACGTTATTCTCCCTCCCATTCACTCCGCATCCTACGCGAGGGCGGGTCGACGTTCCACAGAGCGGATCGCCTATTTTATTTCGATATGTGCGATCGTCGCGACTCGCGCGCCACTGGCTGCTGATTCCCAGGCTCGGGTCGGCTCAACCTCCACTTTGGCATCCGCTTTGGCTTATAATTACAGTAAAACCCGAGATTTTGCATTGCTGCGGTGGAATATGCATGTTCACAGATCAGTATACAGGCCATAGAAATTACATACGGCTCGAAAGCACCTGGTAGCCCCCTCTGTGACCAATGCCCCTCAGCTTAAAAACTGAAAAACTATCAAGTTTTGCGGGCGTGGTGAGCGTCGACATTTTTGCGATCTAACCATATAGGGTAATTTTATGCATGATTGCGGTATGCATGATTACGGTTTTTACTGTATTGGCTTGTTGGGTTATCAATATATTAATATCAACAAGAGACTTGGGCTTCATTGAGTATCTTCTGGGAACCTCCTGTGGCTTGGGTTTTTCCGCTACTACCACTTTAACTTATGCGGGGTACCCAACCAGCGACCACAACAGCACTCACTGCACCTCAAAGTAGGCATGCGCGCACAATTCATCTCGCGGTTTTAACTACAACAAGACTTTTAGCCAGCCCTTGCTTTGCCCCTTCCCCGGCCGAGTTGTCAGATCTGGGAGCGGGATGCTATCACCCGAGACCACGTATTAGCTATCGTGATCCGTTTGGTACCATAGTACACCGATAAGTACCGGTAAGTACTAGTCGGCTAGCAATAGCCTGCGCTGATATAATTGACCAGGCATGTATTAGCGTCCCTTGAGGCCGAACCTGAAGCGTCTTTGCCGAGTTATAATACAGTCCTAATGGCGCCGTGCCGTGGTGGTACCCTGCCCGCCGTCGACGATCACAGTAAGCAAGCAATAACTCCCCAATTTTCACCACGCAGGGACAAGAATCCACTTTTTCGTGGATCCCCTCCGTCCCTCGCGCTTCGTCCGGTCTTTGAACCTGAATCGCTGCTATAGAATCTCAGAACATCCATCGAGTAACGGCAATCTAGAGACTAGGAAGAGAAAACGATCAACATCCGATATTTTTGATATTCGAATTTCAATGGTTATTGCCTCGGGCACGTGTATACCAACGAGAGACGAGGAATCCCACCCCTCCTCCAGGTGTCCTGACTCCTCCCGATAGATCTCGGTAACTGAATATCTTGCCGTTTCAGCCACCTCCCCGCTCCCTGGTCCAACGGAACGACAGACGTCCAATGCTAAGTGCTTCCTCTCCTATCCTCTCCCGAGTTCCGAGTCTTCCAAGCACCCCTCTCCTCCCTCGCGCTAACTAACCATCGTGCGACATGGACTAATTGCTAGCTAGCTCCTCAACCTCTGACACTCGCATTGAATTTTTTGATCCTGGGTTATTTAGGCGTCGATCAATTATACTTGAGCGTCTACCTCGCCGCGAATCTCGATAGGTATGACCGTTGACAGCGCGGCATCGCGACCAGATATACGTTCATTTTGGACGTCACACCGTCTCCCGAGTCCCAGCACGGTGTACACTGTCCATTATACGCCACGCACAATGCCCTACGCCTGTCGATATCGAGTATAGGCAGGATCCGGATGTTCCGGTTCATCCAGGTCGGATAGTCTAGCAATAATAACCAGCTGCTTCTGGACTTATGAGTACCTTGGGTGGTGAGTACTTGAAGTGGTGATATGGCGGCCGCTAGCGGCCTCCCGCCCGCCCGTTGCTACCTTCCAAGTTGGCCCACTGTCTATGTCGTTCTCCGTCGTCTGGCTGGAGATTGGCACAGCCTTATCCCTGGTGCTAGTCTCCCGACCCTGGGTTTAGCGTTGGTGAACGGGGGATCGGGTTCCGAGCAATATGAGGTCGGGGCTGCTGTTTGGGACCTCTGCCGACGCTCGAGCACGGCGCAGCGAAAATCTTGTCTTGATGTGGATTATATGCATCGGCCACACTCGGATCACTGGGGTCTGGTACTAGGTAGTGATGCAGATGAGGACTGGGCACCGAATACTAGCATTACGGTACTGGCTGAAGGACTGGAGTTTTAGGCACAGAATTCTGATCGGCATCTTGCAATCTGGGCCGGCGCCGCGGTTGTGTGGCGTTTTACTATCTCGCGCGCCCCGCCACGCTCCAAGAGTCCAAGATTCGAGAAACTGGAAATCCCGGACCCGAAGCGAAGACAAGACGCCGAAGAAAGGCAGCGGGAGGCACGAAAAAGAGATTATCGGACACCCGCGTGCGTTAGATCTCGGGAGGACGGCTGCGCCGCGGTGCACCAGTTCGCTGATACCAACTATGATTCGTGCGCCAAGGCCGCCTTCGGTTTCGGTTCTAATTTCGCTGCCATGCCGCTAGACCCGACTCCCGAGCGTCCAAGACAGAATCACGACGTGAAACTGCGTGGCCAGACTCAATCGCGATCCAGATTCAGGTTTCTACTCCCACTAGCACTAGCCAGATTGCCGTCCCGGCTGCAGAGCAGACCGAGCTACCAAGGAACGTTCAGAACCAGAAGCGACGGAACGGAGAGGATGGGGACGGAGATGACGAGGGGGGGGGTGACAAAAGTAGGCGTGTGCCGATATGATTATTATATGATGAATCTTACCATATAGCAGCGTCCGATTTATCCCAGATTAAACTGTGTAGGATATAGGTCGTAAAGTAGGTCATCCCAGAGTCTGTCCGCGGCTTCTTGTTCCTGTGTTCCTGCGCGAGATGGGCGAGATTGACCGAGCTGAGATTCCGGACTGAAGCGAGGTCGTTTCTTTCTTGTTTTCTTGCATTCTTGCATTCTTGCATTCTTGCATTTTTGTTTGTTTTTCTCTTGTGCTTTTGAATGGCGAACGAGCTTGTGCGATTATGCTGAGAAGGGAAGTGCGCGCTGATTGCTCCTTTCGAACCGTCGGATCAAGGCGTCGTACCGGGAGAAGCACGAGTCCTTGGGACCGACGTCCGTGAAGAGCCAACGAGAGTCGTGCCAGCGATACTATTAGCTTCACAAGCACCGCACGTGTATCTCGATGAAAAGAACGACCACAGGACATTAAACCTTGACAGCGAGTGACCTCCAGCGGTCGATCGAGTGCCTGGGGTAAACGACGAAATGCGGAGAAACAAGCGTAGGCGCGCAGGATTATCGACCAGTATGGGCGCCCGACCCTGGGTGATGATCCGCTGCCCAATGGTGGCGTGCGGGGAGAATCGAGAGGCGGGGGGCCTGTCAATAGTGCCACAACCTTCTTTTCATTTCTGGGTAGCAAGCGGGAGACGTTCTTTTCGTATTTCCCCATGAGGACGTGTGCGAAGGAACGCTCAGAGAGAGATAGACCAGCTTGCCACTACCCCCCGGCCGATGTGTTGGTTGGACACCGGGCTTGTATGAGATGCGATTGATATGATTGGATCGGACTGATAAGACTTGTCGATAAAGCAACCCGGGAGACAGAAGACGGTTCAATTTGGCGATGTAGAGGACGGGTGATATTGTAACGCAGTTGCCGTTGCCGAAAAAAGAGTGCGAGAAGGTGAGTAGCAGCGGCCGGTCACAACACCTTCGCTTCGTGTTTCACTTGTGATATATCATCTTATATCATCAGCGACTCTGAGCGAGAATATTGTGAATCCAATCGATGGATGATCAATACTGCGATAGTATCAGTAGCAACGACCTCCGCGACACGTTTCTTCCTAGGCCAAGCAGCACTCTTTTGTCGTGCCATAGGAGTCACATGTCTGGGAGTTTTGTTCAGCAGCAAACGAGGCGACAAGAAGAAATATTTCCCGGTCTAGGCGACATGGAGGATGGAAGTGGATCGCAAAAGTAGGAAGGAGATGGGACGGAGATGCACACGAGATGCGGGGGCAAATCATCGATCTACGGCCAATCTCTCTAAAGGAAACACATACACTCCAACACGTGCAGGACTTTTGCCCAACGTCGTCACTCCATGATATCCATATAGCAACTACGCAGCCGGGCTGCTCTGAAACCTTCTGAAACCCTTCTGGCCATGGCAGACTTGCCAGTGCCGACCGGACCGCCGATCTACTCACTTACACCGACAACGATTGCGTTCGCAGAATTCGACGCTTCGACTGACGGCTTCACCACCTTTGGATCGCTCCGTTTCACAGCAACCCTGGCCCTGCTTTCGCGGTCGCAGTACCGGGTGTCCCCTGCTTGAAGCTTCGCGAGATGATCAAGAAATTAGAGTAAATCGAGTCTGTGTGTGTGCGAAGTCGTTTCTATGCGCTTTTCTCCACAGTCCTTGACAGCTTCATTTTAGCTTTGGTGGCGAGCAGCACTAGTGCGGGGCAGAACCGAAAGTGACATCTGCCCCAAATCCAACCTTGTTCGCTCGCGAGCCGTGCTTCACTGCTTCGGCACATAGCAAGTAACATATATATTTGAAGGCCTTGACGTCGTGTCCGGGTTCATTTCACAACCCCCCGATGTCTCCTGTCCATAGCGACGCTCGGTACTTGGGCTCCATTGGCGCTTGTTTTTGGTGACCGCGGTGCCTCCAAGAAGCTCTTAATTGCCTGCCCATTTGCGTGTCGGCGACCCCTGATATTCACGGAGCCCAGTGACGACTCACCAAATCGACCTCGCTTTCAAATTCCCTCGATACTTGAGTCGGAGTGTAATAGCACCGAGCCCAGATTCCTCCAGGTTCAAAATGATCTGCAGAGTCTAGACACCTCGACGACCGCAACTGCGATCGCGAAACAGGGCAGACGTAATGCAGATTCTGATGTGATATTTTCCCGTTGAACGGATACCGCCCATTCGCACCAGATCAAATTCACTCCCAGAATGCTATGTAGTTTTTCATTGCGGGGAGCACAACGTCCCTATGTAAAATGCCAATGACGCAGGTGGCTCCGCCCGATCTTTCAGTACGGAAGACGTGGATTGCGTACGGGGCGAAGATCAGGTCTCCTGTAGTGGGGTCGTAGATTTCGAGGGTGTGGAGTATGATCTAGTTAGTGCGGAGTACTGATCTAGGAACAACAAATTGGCTGAAAAGAAAGAGGGGTCAGAAACAGAACAAAAAGGAATACAATGCGCTCTCGGAATCCCCTATGGCCGCTGCCATTTGCCTGACATCACTCGTCGATCGATATGGATGTCTGTAAAGTGTCGATTTGAGTTCCATCTGTTGTTGGCCGTCGGTATCTGCCAAAGCTTGAGTGCAAGCGGAGTTATCCCAATGCGTTGACCAAACAAGGATATTCGAGTATTCGACCCTCCCGGGAGGTCCCATGCGACCATCTTCCCAGAGGATTTCGGAGTACTTACTGCTATTTCTCAGAGAATAATTAGACGGACTTGAATTTAGCCGACTTATTAGGTCCAACCCGGTCTACTCGGTGGCTGCACAAGCTCTTGCCAGTACTGGCTGGATTCCGCTTTGTTGTGAGCGACTCTGATACTGAGGCCCGTCGCGGGATGTCTTGAGCCCGTCGCGGTCGGCACAAGAGAAAATCCGAAGTGCCTGGAAACCGTTGGTGGTGTGTCAATCAAGAGTCGGGGCTGTGGCCTGCTGTGGCTGGAGGGGCGGACCTTCTCGGGCCGGTCATTCCGGGCGGAGCGACTCAACGTCTCGGTCCCGCACTGGCGGTGGAAATATCTTTGGACTCTGGGAGGTACTTCAAAAACTCGCATAGTTGTTGGTCAGTATGGTCGCGTATCTCACTCACGGCACTTGGATTCGGTCGCATGTACTTCCCAGAGCCTACACTGAATCCGTTGAAGAATGATGGACGTCGCTTGCTATCTTCAATCTCGAGGGCGGTATATTGAACGCTTATCCAAGAGATGAATCAATTAAAATGGTTTATATACAATCATTTACCGGCCCTTAATCGTACAGTACGCGCTAGCGAGGTTGTTCACCCCACTTCATCCAAGCTTGCCTTCTAAACGCCGAAAGCAATAGTAGGCCCCCCATGCATCCCATAAAGCACCCTGGCTTCGCCCTCCTCGCCGGCACCTGCAGCGATGTAGATGGGTACGAAATGCTCCTCTCTCGGATGCGCTGGCCTAAATCCCGGATGCGACGTCAAGGCCACTAGCGCATCGTGACGTTCCTGGGGCTAATTGATGATCATAGAAGCAGCAAAAATATCCATGAAAATGATTTGTTAGCGAGCTGACCGTCTCGATCTCGTATACAAAATGCACTCACTGTAGGCACAAGGGCCGCATCCAAGATGGCCCGGTGAAATGACTTGAAAATATCGCGGGCCCTGGTTGGCGAACAGGCGTCGACGTCTTGAAACGTATGAATGCCCAGCCCTCCCGACAAAATGAGTAACCCTTCCGACCTTAATACACAAGCATTATTAACGTTGAGCTCCGGCCATTAACAGCACCCGCAATGAATGACGCAGATGCAGTGGGGCATTAATGAGCCCAAGGGAGAGAAGATTCGTACCTAAGCTCCGCGACGGCCTTACCCACTGCCCACTGCCGCTCGGGACTCATGTCAGACTCGATGCTGACCTGGACGATCGGTACATCCGTGAATTCGTCGCCGAACATGAGCTTGAAGGGGACAAACACGCCGTGGTCGAGCCCAGGCCCGGAGAAACCGCGTCCGTCTCTGCCCCGATTCTCTGTGATCGGAGTCGTGCGCGCGCGCATGGAGGCTTTGTGGAAAGCGGAGACGACTCTCTGAGAAAGGGCGGAGTCGCCTCGGGATTTGAACTTGACTTGGTACAACTGCGAAGGATCCGATACGTCGCTCAGTTCGGAGATGTCAGAAAATTGAGGAAGTATTGCACATACGGCGGGCTGGAACCCATAATAGTCCATGAGCAGCGGATTCTCGTCTCCATAATCTGTAACTGAGGGTATTGTGTCAATATAAGTACGTTGCTCCTCATAGGAGCTACAAAGCTACACACCGAGCCGCTCTCCGCTCGTCTCAAAATGGGCACTGAAGACAATGATACCCTTGGGCTTGTATTTCTTCAAAAGAGTTTGGCCAAAGTCTTTGAGGAACGATGCAAGAGGCCCGCCGGGACCTTGCAGCTCGGTAATCCCACCCATTGGTGGCATTCGATCACCACTGGGCCAGATCAAGAAAGGCTCTAGCACCGGCAAATGAACGCGGTGGACCGTACCACAATTAGAGTCACGGCCAGTGTCCAAAAGGGAATAATGCAAGCATACGACCGTGCGCAAAGAAAAACGCCGGGATCTTTCCGCCTTCCGGGAGTTCTTCCAGGCTCTGTTTCCACTCCTGTGGCGTGTTGGGGATTGCGGTGCTGGCCATGGTTCCGAGGCGAATTTGCGTCCTAAGAAGTCTTGTGGGGGTGCGGAGTACGGGATTTGGGCTTGAGGTGAAAGCTGAAGGGCAGCTGCAGCGCATTTTATCTGATAGAGAGACTAGGACTGCTTGCTAATCCGCGATGGTATTTCTCAGCAGCTAAAATTGGCCGTACTGTATAGCGTAATCCCCATCTCGTACGGTTCACGGGGTGCGTAAATTGGCTGACAAGTGCAGAGTGCAGCTACACCTAGCTACACTCGCGCACTTGTAAGCCAAGTACTTGCGCCTTATACTATTAGCACTGCTGGTAGTGAAAACGACGCGTGCCGTGACCTTGGTGCGTCGACGCGTCGACGCGTCATGAAACCTGATTTGACAGGATTAATGTTGATAGGTCGAAGAAAGTTTGGAGGATCCCGATCACCTCTCTGCAGGGTTAAGAAGGTGCTAAGGAACCTCAAGGGACGCGCGTGGCACGGTTAGTCCAGCTTCGAAGGTGTGTCACGCGAGCGGCCCACGACATGATCAGTGTATGGGTATATGTTGCGAACACATATAGCTGCCATGTAAAAGCGTACACTCGATTCCTTGCCAATAAATATCGATGCTGCCTCGTAGATCGTGATCCCAGCCAAGATCGCGATAGGAGGCTCGCGTGCTTCACCTCCGAGTCGCATACTGCACCCCCTGTCTCCCGATCTCGGGGAGGCGGGGACGGCTCGGGTTGCATCTTTCAAACCTGAAGCGTCTCCAGAGATCCACAAAAGTCAAGAGTAAAGTGCGATTCTTCGGCGGAAGAGCACCGAAAAACATATTTCTGCCCATGCTCTAATGGTTGGAACTTTGGAAAGAAGCGCTCCCCGTTCCCGCGCTACCTCCCGTCTCCGTTGTCCTCCCCCTTGGACAATTAAGCGGGCGATTCCATTGAATAAATCTTGCACAGCCTATATCACGTTGATACGCTGTCTAGAAGGACGGTCGAAAGTGCGTACTTTGAATATTGCTTTAGCTTTTAGCTTGTCATCGTGAAAACAGAGCCAGGTTCGATTGCTTCAGTAACACGTCCCGTTCGAGCTACCTATATGACGCCAATTCCAGCTCCAGAAGGTGTGTTGCCAGCGTCCTTGTTAATATTTCGCCGTCAGACATCGGCCATCAATCTCAAATGTCGCCTTAATATTCGGGAACTAAGCTGGGCAAGAGATCCAAGGATATATCGGCCTTGATGTGGGGGAAATTTCCTGACGCGAGCATGAAAGCATAATGATACTGGATCTGTAGATGGGCGCTGGAGTTGAGTAGCGCAGGGTCTGGTGGATTGGTAAACTGGGCCAAACACACACCAACTTATCTGCGCGACCCAGTCACTCACGCTCCATTTTCGCGTTCACCGTCCAGAAATCTAGGAAAAAAGGAAAACAGAAACAAAAAAAATCACGTCGCGCTCAAAACGATGCTCCGACTCTCGCATGCGCGCGTTTTTCCTCGCTCCTTTACCGCCGCACGGTCACTTTTGACGACAACAAGACTCTCAACCGACGCGGTTGCTTACGCGCGCCCACTACCTCCTGGCGCGCTACCCGCATACGACTTGGCTGTCGAACTCATCAACGGTGATGCAGCAGCGAAACGAGCTAAAGTAGAGCGATTGCACGCCGAATTAGAGAAAACTGGAGAGGATGTAGAAAAGACGAAGCTGGAGAAAGCGCTGGAGAAATTGGAGATAGAAAGCGAGATTAATTTGCCAGAGGTGCGGTGGAATTTCAAGAACGGACTGTGTGAGTACTTTTTTCCTCAGAAAAGCCTTTCGCAGCTGACTCGACGTAATTCTGCTTCGACCCGCTACTCCGCAATTGAACATGTAAAGTGGATCTGTCCAAACCCGTTCACCGTCACATGCTGGAACGGTCGTGGAGGAACGAGGGTCGTTTGGACAAACTAGTCCGTATCGCCCGTCACCCCATCTAAGATTTATCTCATATCCCATAACGTTTTTTTGCAGATGGAGCGTGTCTACCAAATGCACGTCGTCCCTGACATATTGCCAGAGCTTCATCCCACTCTTGACCTTCGTGTCAACTTTTCTTTGGCCCTTACGTCTGAGGAGGTCACTCCACTATCGAAAAGTCCAGTGAATTTGGAAGATGTTGAACCTGGTGTCTTCCTCGGCCCTGAGCAGGTAAGATAGAATCCGTCTCCGCCTTCACCCCTGGCTTTGCCGACCTTAAAATATAAACTTGACTTGGGCCAGACATCTAAACCTCCTACACTAAAAGCGCAAGTATATCATACTGATACGCGATTGTACACGTTACTCATGGTAGACCCTGGTATGCCTCAACTTCCTTTCGAAATCAAAGTATCCAACATAACTCATTACGTCCCCCATTTCAGACGTGCCATCACCGGCTACAAAATCCTTCCACACTTATGTCCACTGTCTAATGTGCGTGCTCTCCTCATCTCTCGCAGACTCGTTTTCAACCTCATACTCGTATTCTTAAGGCCGAATATCCCGCTTTCGGTACTGGAGACTTCTATCACACTGCCGACTTCCTCATCAGACAGCGCTCTTCAATACGTCCCTCCTCACCCTCAGCAGGGCACCCCATACCATCGCTACACTCTCCTTCTCCTCCCCCAGACTTCGCCAGCGCCCCTCGCCCTGTCGGCGCTCCCTAGCCGCGAAGCCTTCGACGTCCGCGCATTCGTGAAGGAGCACAAGCTCGACGGCCCAGGTGGGGGCATCTTCTTCTGGAGAGGTGTGTGGGACGAGAGCGTCAGCAAGATTTACCAGGAAGTCTTGGGTAAGCGATGCATGCCCTCCCTCAGATTGAGCTTCGTGCTGACACTTTTATCTTTAACAAGCTCTGCCGGAGCCCAAGTACGGAAAGCCGCCCAAGTTCGACCCATATGTCGACGAGGCTGGCAACAGGAGCAGGAAGTATATCTAATATCTTTAACCTCACGGGTTACATGGTATCCCTTGCATCAATTGTGGCATGCTCTGAATCTCGCACTCTGTTGACAATTCCTTGGTATATCGGAATAATGATTTTAGACAACTCTTTTTACCAAGGTGGAGGCCAAAGTGGTCCGGCGATTGTGTCCGCGAGACGTATTGCAAGCATAATGCGGTCGACTCCTCAATCGTGCTCTCCCCTTTCTCCTGTCTGGTAGAGTCGCTGGGTGGGTGATTTCCGCGAGATTCTACTCTAATTCGCGTGCTTCAATGGGTTGCGGGCTGTGGGCTTTTCATGTGGCCCCCTTGGGGTGATACTCTCTGCCGATTCAACGATGTCGGGGTGCGCTTGGTTCCGAGTTAGGCCGAACCTAGATGGCCGTTGATTTCGGGACACTGGCGTGCATCGCGCATTGTTTACACTTTCGGCGCTATACTCCGTTTCTTCGGTCCCCTTGAAACCGGAAATGCGACGATACCCTTGGCTACATCGATACTCAAGCCAGTCTGCAAAGGGAAACTCTACAAGCTATACACTTGTGTTCATGAAATCCTCGCGGTTAGATTGTACTAGGGCGCTTCACCCAACAGCAAATGCAGGGTCATTTCCGTTGCCAGTAAAGACCAGATCGTGCTGTCTCCCTCATTGTTAGACATTGGAATGCTGTTGCTGGCTAGCGTTCACTACCACCCGTGTCGTTCAATCCCCGCGTGACTTGTTCTCACTCTCGTCATTGACATAACGCCCCCCAAACCCAATAATAACGGACGTCTAACTCAACGTTATGGTCGTAAGTCGTAAAATAACTCGTCTCTATCTTATACTCTATCCGGCACGAACGGCAGCCCGCGGTCAAGTAGGACGGTACGTGTCTGTTGTTTGTTTCCGCTCCCATTTCTTTCGCTCCGTCATCAAGAAGCTCACTGGGACAGTGCTATGCGCGTAAGTAAAAATTGATGCTATAGCCAGTAAGTAAAGTTTCGATTGACGTACCGATAACGATGTCAAGCATGCTGATCAGCGCGGGGGATACGTCTAAGTGAGCGTGAATTATCTCCTCTTCAAGATGATTTCGTCTTGCAGGGTGGAAGACGGCTAATGCGGGGGTATGCGCATCAGGGCCGGGGTTATCGAGGTGTAGTGTCAGCTGGTGCACGAAGGATTAGCTATCAAGAAACGGAGGATAGGGCGGTGGAGATACTTGCAGTGGTTAGCCCTCTTGCGCCATACTCTTTCCATCTATACTGAGCGCCGGAAGGTCCGGTGAACAGTCTCGAGCTGAAAAAATACTCCGAGCTTAAATACCAGATGCTTTACAAATTAAGAACGGTACATACTTTCCCCATCTCCTCTTCCCCGTCATCTTCCTCAAAAAATCACCTTTTGGTATCCAGTCCTCGCACCCCGGCTGGTCAGGAATCCTCAAAACGGTTTTCTTGATTGTCGTCCATATGAACTCCCCCACGATATACCGCGTCTCCGCTTTCTCGCCGCGGTCGACTCGCGTCACCGTTGTGGTAGGATCTCTCGAAAATAGCCCCGCTTTCGGTGGTGTAGCGACCTCGTATGTCATATCGGGGCCGGTGATGATAGTGTCAAGCATGTCTTCTTTGGAGAAGTAGAGCGAGAAGGAGTCTGCAACATGGCTCGACAGCCCGCTGCTCGAAGAGGAGGTAGTAGATAGTCTATTGCCAGCCATGGATGGTAGGTGTACTGGTTGAGGTATGGATGCCACACTTTTAGCGACAGCCGCTAATGCTGCCGTTTTATATGATTTTCAGCTCGCCGTCGTGTTGGACACGCGTGCACATAAGTACTAGTACTAGCACCGGTATGTGCATACACCCCAAGCCGTCGGCCCCGGACGCGCAGCACGCGGATGAGTCAATATTCATATTATGTATTAATATCAACCCGCAGGCCTCCGCCTCGGAATCAGATTCCGCTGGCATGGCATGCGTCCCTTGCGATGTTGGTGCGCAGCGCCCAGCCAGCCTCGACCCTGGTAAGATCGCGGATTTCTTCGACAATGTTGACAATGAGCGGTTATCAATTACTGTATCGATCGCTCTCCACCAAACAATCGAAAAGTAGTCCCTAGGGAGGGAGGTATGACTCCACTAACTCTTGTACACGCCGTTAGCCTCGCATCACCCAGGCCTGCCCCGATTAATTTTGGCTTCTTCGCACAGGGGCAATATGAAAGTAAAGCCCAACACCAAATCTCCGCCAGGCGCCCCTTGTTGACAGTTTGGTATATCGGCCATCAAAATGCGAGAGTGACGCGGCCGCGGTAGCTACGAGACGTAGTTCAAGCACGATATAGGCGATTCCTTTCTCTCCTTTCCACATTACCTGGTGGAGTCGCTGGGCATTATCAAACTATATCGGGGCCCTCGGTGCGACTACTCGGAGCGTCGTCTCATCTTAGGTGTGTTATCAGATGCTTCGAATCTAACAGTGGACACACCCAGCTCTGCATCCAAATCGATATAATCGCTCGTCTCTATCTTACACTCAATACCCCTCCAATTTCGTCTGCCTTCGCTCCCATTTCTTTTGCTCCGTCATTAAGAAGCCCACTGGGTAAGGTCGTGTGTAAGTTAGGCCTAGGAAAGTGGCCTCCGAATAACGCACCAATCACGATGTCGAGCATATCGATTAGCGCCGGGGATACATCTAGGCGAGCCCGGGTTCTTGTCTTCCCACCTCCTCGCCTTACAGGGTGAAAGACAGCCAGCGCGGGGGTGTGCGCATCGGGGTCGGGGTTGTCGAGGTGTAACGTTAGCTGAGATACGAATGATTATTCTTGGGGCGAAACGAGATGCACGGCAGATCACATAGAAGCTACTTACAGTGGTGAGCCCTTTCATGCCAGATTCTTTCCATCGATACTGTGCGCCAGACGGACCAGTGAACAATCTCGAACTTGAGAACACGCCGATCGTACACGCCGATCGTACACGCCGATCGTGAGTGTCAGATACTTTGCACTTCGAGGATGGCACGCACTTTCCCCATCTCCGCTTCCCTGGCATCTTCCTCAAAAAATGACCCTTCGGTATCCAGTTCTCGCACCCCGGCTGGTCGGGGATCCTCAAAACGGTTTTCTTGACCGTCGTCCAGATAAACTCGCCAACGATATACCGTGTCTCTACTCCTGACTCGTCGCGGTCGACCCGCGTGATCGTGGTGGTAGGATTTTTTGACAATAGCCCCGCCTTTGGTGGCGTAACGACTTCATAGGTCATACTGGGACCGGTAATAACTGTATTGAGCATGTTTTCTTTGGAGAGATAGAGCGATAACGAGTCCGCGACGTGGCTCGACAGCCCGCTGCTCGAAAGCGGTCTATTAGCCATGTGTAGCAGGGTAACTCTCGACGTATGGATGGATGCAGCCTTGGTTGTGGTACAGTCCCGGGGCTAGCGTCAATACGACTACTTTATAGGGCTTCTTCAGTTTGGCATTGCAGCCTGAGGACGTTCGAGGTGGTATACTGGTACCTACAGGTATGTGCGTCTCCAAATCATCAGATCCTCGGCTGTGCACTGATGGTCAAATGATTTGGAGGCGCAGCAAATGACTGGGTTAATCCAATCTCCGCACACAAGCAATACTAGGAGATCCATGTGTTCCACGCAGGGTACGGACTGCGCATACGACTCTAGTGGGATTATTACATATAGGGGTGAAGTGTTGATCCGCGATCAAGGCCCAGATGAAAAAAGGGGGTGGTAGCAGGTGGTAGCGACGACAGAGTGGACTATCCGAGTGTACAATTATGAACTAGAAGTGAGTCTAGACGGTGTGGCATATGGACTCCGGGTATCAAACACGGAGCAAAGCGGGGTGGAACGAAAGCAGAGTGATTCTGGATAAAGCCGGACGAGGACACGGTGGGTAATCAGACTGGTACGCCATGATTATCCTCTGCCTCCCTCCTTTTCCGTTCTATCAAAAGGAGGCTCACTAGAAAGTTTAATCCAAGGTGTCACGTTAGTTTCGCAGAGACAGGTAGCCGAGAGGACCATAGATGCACCAATTATAACGTCTAGGGAGTTTTCAACAGCTGGAGAGATTTCTAAGTAGGCCTTTCGTACTTCCTGTCTAATGAGGTTGTATTTTGGAGGATGGAGGACGGCTAACAGTGCAGTGGGATCTTTATCTAGAGTGAGCTTCAATGAAGGTGAATTATAGTTGTAGCCATTGTGTATATACATGTTCAAAGCGTCACTTACAGTTAAGACCTTCTTCTGTCCTTGTTCATTCCACTTGTACTTGATACCAGTAGAGCCCGAGAACGATCTTGCTCTGCAACGCCAAAGAGTTAGATCAGAGTAAGTAATTAAAGTTTAAAGACGTACGGGTTCCATGCACCTCCATCCTGCGGTGGTTTCAAGAACTCGCGCATCGGAATCCACTCGTCGTCGCCACCAAATCTAACCATAGTACTCGAGTACACATTCCAGATGAACTCCCCGACGATGGTACTCCTCCCATCCCGGCCTACGCGAGTGATAGTAGTGATCCGATCACCCTTGTACAGCAGCTCGGTCGGCGTGTTGACATGGTAGATAACGGAGGCCCCAGTGATCACAGTGTTCCGTGCGCTGTTCTTGGAGAAATAGAACGCAAGCGAGTTGGCAACCTGAGAGGGCATCGGAGGTTCGTTCGCACTGCTAGTAGTGCTGAAAATTCCATGCCCAAGTAGTCCTAATAACCGGTTTTTTGGCCCTCGCTTGGGCTCAGCGGCGGTAGAGCGGTCCATGACTGCGACCAAGCGAGATGAGTGTAGACAAGGGTCGTGCAGAGGCGCGTGCAGCGTGGCTATCCGTTACCTACACTTGTCGGATGCCGGAGTCTGCTAGTGCCGAAGGCAGCGGTGAGGACACGCCTGGCGATGAAAAATCAGCGGTGCCCTCCCTGACTTCAAGACGCTTCGTATATAACCTGACGTCTTCGGTTGCCCTTGCGAATACATAAGCAAAAGGGAACAAAGAACATCTGGTGCTGCCTACTACGCGAGGTGAACCGAAGGATGCATACCAACAACGACGTGTACACTTCCACGTGAAGTCCTCCAGTGGTTGAATTAGATAAGGAGAAGTAGCTAATGAAACGTGTACACAAGGGAAAAAACGGTGGTTACGAGCGATATGCCATGCAGTTCGGTAGCAGTTACTTCTTGAAGCCCCTTAGGTTTATCCCAGACCATGTGCTGCGAAAATGTCGTGGCAGAGAATTATTTGCTGCGCCGTCGGAGTACTACATAAACATGATTGTGTTGCAGCAGTTAAAGTGGGAGAGTCTAGCGAGTAGGATCGAGATACACGCCATGGAGAATGAGATGATGAAACGTTGAGGAATGCCAATCCGTTGCCAGACGCACTTTATGGCAAAGGCCTAAGCGTCCGGCTAAAGGGGCCATTACTCACGGATAGTACATCCTTTACTTGAGGAAGAAGGATAGCGCACATGAGAGGTCAGAGGGCAGTGAGGAAGAGCGGATGACCAACCAACATGATTGAACACTCGCTTCAAAAAACAAGGAATTGGGGGAGAGTATCTCTACAACTTCGTCTTAGTCTGCCATCTCTGCCTCAGTTTGAACCTCGGGCTATGTTTCCTTGCAGCTATTAACCACGGGGTGCGGGTGATGGAGCAAGGGGTGCTTTACAATCGGAAAGGAGAGTGAAGAACTATAAGTTCTTCACATGCCAGGGGGAGGTGCGAACGATGTCCCTCGGGGCGTGAGTGGGTATGCATCCTAGGACAGCGTACAATGCATTCATAGGTGTTGTGGCATACGCAAGTGCTGCAGATCAAGCTATTTGCTTCTTGATTTGTCTAAACCAACGCTGCGAAACGAAGCAGATGCACTTTTTCGCAGAAGGCACTGCAAAAATAAGGAATAATCCAAGAAGAACCTGCATATTTTTCTGAGCTATAAGCGACGACAGTATGTTCTTGATAATAGTTGAAATAGTCGAGAGAGAGTTTATGCTAGTGAGCACGCTCTAACCTTGGAGGTTACACGATCCAACTCGTCTCGAAGGACAGATCGCAGAATGAGTCCAGTCGAAATGTAAGCCACTATCACCGGTAGAGTTTCGGTTTCCCAGGCCCGACAACGAGAAAGAAGAATCAGAAGTCTGGGCAGTCGATGATGGTGGTGAGTAGCAGCCCAAAGTACTTATGTAAGCGTGTCCTAAAAACAAGTCCAAAGTTGTCTGTCAGCACTCTTACCGGCGTGACTTCGGCAGTAACCTATCACCACTGTTTCGAATTTCTGCTACTAGACTTACCAGGTAGTCGTTTGCGATTAGCGACTTGTGTCTCCGAGCGGTTCAATTTTACTGACGAAATGACAACCACCACAGAAACATGACCAGCATGGAGCTTTTGGCCGGGACCGGAGCGGAACATGACTGTTTTGCGCGCCTTTTTAAAAGCGCTGTCTCAAGTGCCGTGTCAAGGTAACTTCTAAAAAAAATAGTTTGATGCCCTAAGGCTCCGTTGACTCTGTCCATTGAAGTAGCGCGGAAGAAAAAGGCTGGCGCGAGCCAGCTCAAGAAAACATGGACGGCTATCACGCCTATCTTGTGGCAGCGCGAGCTGAAGCGTCTCGCGTTATCAATGATCATGTCTCAGCGTATCTGCGATTCAGAACAAATCAACTGGTGCCTGTGTACCGACTTCAAATTCCAGATGACATCTTCTCTATGATATTCAAGCTAGCCGTCCCCGCCGACTGGCAAGCCCCATTGGAAGCCCCATTGACCATAGCAGCCGTCTGCAGATTATGGCGACAGATTGCGATAAACACGCCGAGACTCTGGACTCGCATCAACAGCCGTTCGGTCCACGGCTTCCTCCCACGAGCGAAATCCGCCCCTCTTGACATCGAGTATGAATTGTGCGCCATGGATCGCCAAAGACATTCCCTACAGAAATTCCTTAATCCCCTCATTTCTCGCTCTGATCAGTGGCGTGTGCTGAAAATCGCCATGCGGCGCACAGACACGCCTGTGTTCAATGATCTCGCTAATATTCCTGCTAGCAACCTGGAGCGCCTCAGCGTCGAGCCTGTGGGCCAGTACGGATACTATGGGGATCATTTCCAGCAGAACATCGGGTTCGACCTATTCTCTGGATACACGCCTCGCCTCCGCGAGCTGGAATTGCATTCCCTCGGGCTTCCATTGGCCTCACCCATTTTTTGTGGCTTGACCCGGCTCCGATTATCTCGTATCCGCTTCACTGAAAGCGATGAATACCTGGCACATCAGCTGCTGCACATAGCTACCATGTGCCCTAAGCTGGAGGAACTCCGTCTGAACAGGGTCTATTCGACTATTCGCACCAATGAAGGAGCGCGCTCACCCTCAACCCCTCACGTGCCTTTGCCCCTCCTTCGCATATTCTCACTCAGCGAAGATCATCCTTCCCGCATCACCCGCACCTTCTTGGGATCAATCCAGTTCCCGTCGACCGTTCGAATAGAGCTTATTACAGATGCTGTCGCGCTCCTCCAATTCTTTCCGCTTATTCCGAATGTACGTCTCATCAACTCACTTCGGATTGAATGGAGCAATTGGCGCATAAGGGGGTGGGACTGCGATGGCCATGGGCTGTTGATCTTAAGGCCCCTTCGCAGCGGCGAGACCGTTCCTATGGCGGTTTTTAACCTGATTCATCAACGTTATCTAATGTCAAATGCTACAAGACTGTCCATTCAGATACCGCACATCGAGGATTACATCGAATGTCTTATCACCACCATCAGCCATCTGCCCCTCTTGGCGCACATATGGCTCACGTTTGACACGAGGGATGTGCGCGGCGCTACCAGTGCCATGTCCATCCTCTCCAACACACTCGCCCGTTCGACCCTACGCCACCTTTACCTGGTCGATTGTCCTGTCGACCCTGGTGTTCTGTTGGAGTTTGTCTGGTCTGTTTTCCATCGCAACAATGGCCAGCGTCCAAAGCACGACCTCATGGCCCTCACTCTCGTAAACTGTGTCAATATCGACGACTCCACGATTTCAGAGCTGGAATCACTGGTTCCGCTGGTTGTTCATATCACGAGGCAGGCAAAGCCATGCACTCTTGAGGAGGGCGAATACTTGCCAAGTGGTTATCATTTCCCCGGTGGACAGGACGGGGATGGTGTCGAATAAGCGCATGGAATGTGGGCTCATTGTCATATGCGATTTATCGGGCGGGGAAGATGAATAAAACTAGTACTAGGGCACTGAACAGGACGGAGCGACACCCAGTGGATATTTTGGAATAATAGGGCTAGCGATTGGCTGTGGACGGCGATCCGCGTAGATTTATATATAGATGAGCGTTTGCGTGCAGAAGGTTGCGGGGGATTACGCTGGCCGTGAGTTTTCTCTGTCTGAATTCTTGCTAGTGTCGGCACGAGCTTTTCTCCCCTTCCCTATCCATCCGCGCCTCGGCCGACGCATAAGCGCATCATCCTATTCTTTTATTCTTTCCCATGCATAAACACCTCGTTCCGCCTCAATAAAACAGCGCGTGCCTCCTTACTTGTGCCACCTAAGTCCGCAGTACCTATGATCCTAAGGTCTGGGGCTTAAACGCCCATTATCTCTTGCGTTTGAGTTCGGACCCATCGCTGCTAGCTATCGAACCGCTGTGGGCGCCATCCAATATCCTTCGTCCTCGATTAGTGCACGAACCCGTTCCGTCAGCGCATGCTGGCGCACTAGTGCCTGCATGTATATTGATCTCCCTGGTTCGCGGAGGTTGCCAATTGTATCCATCGCAACCTATCCACCACTCAACCATGTAGGAGCACAGATATGATAGGCCGACGCCAGCCGACGCCGTGCCTTCATCTCGCCCAGCGTCAAAATGTGATTATTGATATTGGCACTTTAGGCGACAAAATCGATTTGCACAATTTGTAGCATTTAATCATCAGCTTTATTGGTTTGTGATGGCATTTGTAGACCTCGAAAGAGGTTTCTCATCGAGAGAAGGGCCCAGTACTCGGGGCTCCTCTAAGCAGCTCAATACGTCGTCCTGATAGTCCTCGCTGGACCATCAGGTCGACAATTTGAGACGCTTTCAGGAGACGCACACTCGGGGCCAAGAGAGCCTGTCCTTTGGCCTGTTTTTCTCCGCAGTTATCGCTATCAGATCTACTTTAGCACAGTCTAGCCGAGTGGAGGTCTCTACACTCACGCCGGCCATTCGGCACACCGTGCGCTGACCGTCGTCTCTTCATTCTCACCCACAAAGTCAGCACAATCGTATCCCCCCGTTGGAAGCCGCCGTTCTCACAAACCATCACGACTAGTGCACCTCTCTGCATACCTCACCGCTACTCTTGCTGGCACTACGGCCTATGAATGCATCCTTTTCCCCCACCCTAGTACCTTCTCGGGGGATAATGAGCAGTCCAAATGATTGTACATCTTAGCGCGCTGGCTCACCTAAGTATCAGCCACTAGCTATTCAGGTAGTCCCACCGTAAATTACTGTGGCATCGTGCGGAGGCCCACCGATGTCGCAGCCAGCGTCTCCAGCTACTGGTTTGATCCTCCTGAGTACGCGAGATTGCCTCCTCCCTTTTCCTCGCTTCTGCAGAGCATCAGCTTGAAGTGGTGCAATAGCCAGAGATACCATAAAGCTCTTCAATTGTCTTACTTTCCTGTGCGTATTGGACCGGAAGAGGATCCCAGGGTGGATCGGTCTGGGAGGACTAAGCGGCGTGTACAATCCGTCCTGCTGCACTACGCAAGTCACAAGAGAAAAGCTGATGAAGCTCTAAGTCCGCTTCGCTCCCCAGGTGGCTTCAGCTAGTTTCTAGTCATTTTCGAGTGTCGACGTTGCCAGTTGGCACGAACTTGCCGTCGAACCCGACATTTAGAGGGAATGTAGTGCCGGTGAGATGTGTTGGTAATTTGCTCTCCGCATGCGCGCTGGGGACGAAGAGCAGCGTAAAGTGATAACAGTGGCCCGTATGTCTTGACTTATCTGTAGGGAGCCAGGCCACGGGAGAAGGAGCATCGTCGCCAAATCGCCGATAACGGTATTAGTAAGCACGTCCCTACAAACACACCCAAATACATTTGTCAGACCAACCATTGGACCGAGTCCATTAATATTATTAGCGACGAGCACCCGGGCTTCCACTAGTCAAGTTCGCGGAAGTTCGAACCTGATTGTTGAAGGGAAGGTGATACTCCTGATTAGTCTATGGTTAGACGCCTGGCTTGCCGTATTCACACAGTTCGATTACAAGTACTGACGAAACGATGGTCATCACAGAACGAGGCTGACATGGAGCTCACTGGGGACGACGACTATTTTTCGCATCTTTTTCGAAGCGTTGTCTGGGACATGATGTCAAGTGCCGAGTCGAGGTGAGCTAACAAAAAATGCGCTGGTTTTTTCACGACCCGTTAACGCTGACACCAAAGTAGCACGGAGGAGCCACTACGGCCAGACTCGCTCAAATCAACTCGAAATAACATGTACGACTATCATGCGTGTCTCGTGGCGGCGCGCGCTGCAGTATCTCCCATCATCAAAGATCACGCGATGGCATACTTGCGGTCCAGACAAAACCAACTATCCCCCATGCACCGACTGCAAATCCCGGATGAAATCTTCTCTATGATATTCGAACTAGCAGTCCCTGCCGGCCGGAAAGATCCGCGGGAGGCTCCTTTGGCCATCGCAGCTGTCTCTAGATCGTGGCGGCGGATTGCGCTAGCCACGCCGCGAATTTGGACTCGTATCACCAATTCTTCAGTTCACCACTTCCTCCCAAGGGCGAGATCTGCTCCTCTAGAGGTCGAGTACCGGCACGTTAAGGATCGCCGCAGTACTTCCTTGAAAAATTTCCTCTCCCCGCTTATACCTCACTCGGATCAATGGCGCGTGCTGCACCTGGCCATGCATGACACAGACATTCCCTCATTCGCTGATCTCGCCACAACTCCTGCGACCAATTTGGAATCCCTCAGAGTCACTCCGCAGAGTATGTTAGGGGACTTGGACCAAGTTGATTTCGATATTTTCTGTGGATATACACCTCGCCTACGCGAGCTAGACTTGCGTTCCCTCGCACTCGAGTCTTTCACCTTTCCCATCTTCTGCGGCCTCGTCCACCTTCGATTTTCCACTATCGAATTCATTGGAACTGATGAGGACCTGACATATCAGGTATTGCGCGTCATCAGCGTGTGCCCCAAGATGGAGGAGCTCCATTTGGGACCGTTTTATACGACTGAGCCTTCCCATGAAGGTGCACATTCCCCTAAAATCTCGCGTGTGCCTTTACCATCTCTTCGCGTGTTTACGCTCGAAAACATCCTAAATCCTCACATCGCTCTCGCCCTTATGGATTCAATTCAATTCCCTTCGACTACTCGGGTACGATTGAGTGTAGACGATGACACGCCGTTCCAATTATTCCCATCTATCCCGAGTCCGAACCTATGTCTCATTGATTCACTTCACGTCAACTGGAACACGAGGGGGTGGGATCGTGACGGCAGCGAGCTGCTGGCACTGCTTAACATCAACTATCATCGGTCAGCCATAGGCAATGATACCACGATGCTTTTCGACCGCATCCTTCAGCAGTATCCATTGCCAAATGTTACGAGGATATCCGTCAAGATGCACCGTGAGTCTGATGTCGCGTACCTGGCCACCATCATCGGCCACTTTCCGCTCTTAACCGATATTTGGCTCGTGTTCGGCACGGGCGTGCCCCACGCTACCTTGTCCGCCCTCCCCAACTCACTCGCATGTCCAACGTTACGCCACCTATATCTGGTCGACTGCCCTATCGAGCCCGCTATGCTGCTGGAGCTTGTGCAATCTATCTTCCGCCGCGCGGATGGTCAGCCTTTACCGGATGGCCCAACGGCTCTCACACTCGTGCACTGTGTCAATATCAACGACGACACGATTTCAGAGCTGGGATCATTGATTCCGTTGCTTACTATAAGGAAAGCCCTGCGGAATACTCCTCAGGGCGAATTGCCCAGAGAGTATTTTTTCCCCCAGTGAACAGGACGCAACGCGGGTGGCTCTGAACGAGGTGGATCCGCTGTGACGCGGCTTTAGGGGTGGAAGGAAATGAAGGGCGTTAATGTCGGGGAAAGAAGGGGCAGTCCTAGGTAAATAGATAGATAAAATTTTGAAGCCTCCGATCAAACCAAATTCACGCAATGGCGCGGCATCACTTGGCCGTCTTTGCCTGCCTCGCAGCAAAGCCGTTATGTGCCTTCCTTTGCGGAGATTTGGTTGACAATGACCGGCTGGTCATCATGCACAGTAAAGGTATCGTAGCGTGTGAGTGTCTATGGCCAAGCCTTGCGAATCATGTAGTTTCGAGTTCAATTTTGACTTGGATGTGGTGCTATGGAAAAGAATGCGTTAACGACATCCTCGGATCGATCTTTTCATAATGGCGCATCTGGTAGTCTCCCCCATGTAGACAGGACGACTACAGGTGGCGGTTCGTGCATGCAGAGTTATCATTTGAGGCCACTCGAAGCAACATATCGTCTTGGAGAGGGAGTGAGCCACGGAGCATAATGAACCAGGTCGATCATCAAATTAGCCAAAGATTGTAGAGGCAAAAAGCTTCTTGATTAAAGAGGCCCTGTCCTGGCCTGGCACTTGGGCGAGGCAAGGCGCCAGGGCCAGCGCCACTTACATAAGATGCCAAATGGCACTGGCCCGGCACCAAAATGCCAGTGCCTGCACATCATTGCTTACCACCAGCCAAAACGAGTGGAAAATCTCGAAAAAAAGGCGTACTGATACTCTCGACTCTCGGTTAGTAGAGGATTGTTTATCTTTTCCAATTGGCTCGGTCACAAGTACTGACATCGACATGAACCGCATATGGCCATCACAGTCACGGTCATATAGTATGGAATCAACCACTGAGCACGACTGTTTCTCGCACCTGTTTCAAAGTGCTGTCTCAAGGATGATACCAAGTGTCGTTAAATTGAGGTATTTATCTTCTATGACAATGCCAGCGCGTCTGCGGCTCGTTGACGGCATGCATGCAAATAGCACGGGGGAGCAAAGCCGGCACGGGTCAACGCAAGAAAACATGAATGGCAACTACCGCGCCTATCTTGCGGCAGCGCGAGGCGAAGTGTTTCGTGTGCTGAACGATCACGCAGCGGCTTATTCGCGATCCAGGCAAAACCAACTGGCACCTGTATACCGACTGCGGATTCCGGATGATATTTTCTCCATGATATTCGAGCTAGCAGTCGCCGAAGGCCCGTGGGAGGTCCCTCTGACTATCGCCACCGTCTGTCGATCATGGCGGCGGATCATATTCGCCGCGCCGCGGCTTTGGACTCGTATCAACGGTTATTCAGCTCACGACTTCCTCCCACGAACAAAATCCGCCCCTCTTGAGATCAAGTATGAGGGGTACACCAAGGACAATCAAAGGTACCCCTTGCAAGAGTTTCTTTCCCTGCTTATACCTCACTCCAATCGGTGGCGTGTGCTACACTTCACCATCCGGTGCGACGATGTGCCCTCGTTCCGGGACCTCGTTAATATCACTGCTACCCGCCTGGAAAGCCTCACAATAGGGACGCCGTATTGGCACACAGCTTTCGAGGAGACAATTGGTCTTGATCTGTTTTCCGGTAACACACCTCGCCTCCGCGACCTGAATTTGAGTTCAGTCAGAATCAGTGCGCTGAATTCACCCTTTGTCAGTGGCCTTGTCTGGCTTCGATTACACAACATCGTCTTCGATGGGAGCGATGAACGTTTGGCCTATCAGCTGCTGCATGCTATTGGCATGTGCCCCAGTCTAAAGACATTGTACCTGAGCATGCTTAGGGCCACTGCTAGAGCCACCGCAGGCTCGCGACCACCTACAAAAACTCCGCATCTGCCCTTGCCGTATCTTCGCACGTTCGCGCTCCACCAAATTCCATATCCTTGCGTCACACGCCTCCTCTTGGAATCAATCCAATTTCCCCCGATCGCTCAAGTGAAGTTGGTTCTCCCCGATTCAGGCCCGCATGAAATGCCCTCGTATTTTCCGCACATCCCAAATGCGTGCCTTCTTGGCTCGCTTCGCATTGAGGGGATAGGTGGTCCTTGGGAGGTAAAAGGATGGGACCGGGATGGCAGTGAGCTGCTGTTGGTCTCGGGATGCTCGGCGGATGACCTTCGACACTATCCGATGCCAAATGTCACAAGGTTATCTATCGGCATAAATATCAGGAACGTAGATCTTGCTGAACATCTGGCCACCATCATCCAACAACTACCTCTCTTGACTCATATATGGGTCACGTGTATGGGCTATGAGGTTTCCATGCACGGCGTCCCCGACGCACTTGCTTGCCCTAGCCTACGCCGCGTATATTTGGTTGATTGCCCTATCAGGTCGACTGTGCTACAGTATGTTCAGTCGAGACTTGTGGACAGCCGTCGTCCAGATGGCAGCTTTATTGATCTCACTCTCCTGAACTGTGAGATCCTTGACGATCCAACGACGACTCCGCAGTCGTCTCGGTCGTCTACCACCGCGCACCGGGCCCTGCGGTGCTCGCCCTACAAGATCAATTCGCCCCCAGACTATCATTTTCCGGTGGACAAGATGGGGGGTATCAGTGATAGCGAAAAGTAGTGGACGTACAGAATGAGGGTTTGGGTAAGCGCATGCATTTGTGACTAGGGGAAGATGTTGGGCAAGGGAGAGACGACTTCGAGTAGATATAGAATCGACGCTTTCATTCGTCTCACAGCTTGTTCCCTCAACAAGCTTCAGCCAATATGACTCTGTACGTATCACGCAAAGAACTGCTATCTCCAGAGGGGACCGCGCTGCGTGCCGTCTCGTCTGCCTGGGGTAGACTCCGAAATGCGCTGATATGAGAAAATCGATTCGACGGCCGAGAACATCATCGCGCGTTATTTTGCGCGCCCTGCGTCTATAACCAAGCCGACCGAAATCAATTCCCTGAGATTTCCACGATAGCCCGACTGCACACAGTGTTCGGCCAGTCGACCGAGTCTCCGCAAAGAAAGGTGTATAACGGTTTCACTGCGAAGCGGGTAAAGATGGTCAAAAACCATATCGCGTCACCGGGTGACTTGGTTCGGTCGGAGGCTTCAAAACATTGATCTATCTATGTGGGGTCACCCCTTTCTTTCCTAACGCAGCTTCCATCCTTCATCTCCTCCCATCCTTAAAGCCACACATTACAGCGAACCCACCTTGTGGTCATCCAAATCCTCCGTCCCGTCCTGTTCACTGGGGAAAAAATAGCCCCTGATCCACTTGCCCTGAGGACGCGAGGGATAGCGCGGAGCCTTCCTGGCGGTAACCGACGGAACCAACGATTTCAGGTCTGAAATCGCAGCATCGTCGATATTGACACAGTGCACAAGAGTGAGAGCCGTTAGGCCTCCCGGTGGAAGCTGGCCATCGACGCCGCAAAATCTAGACCGCACAAGGTCCAACAACACGGCGGGTTTGATAGGGAAGCCGGCTAGGTATAGATGGCGTAGCGTCGGACAGGCGAGCGAGGTGGAAAGGGCGGACAAGGCAGCCTGGGACACGTGCATGTTGAAGATGAGCCAGATGTCGGTCAGGAGCGGAAAGTGGCCAATGATGGCGGCCAAGCACTCGACATCCGATTCAAGTTGCACTCGAACAGATATCGTTGTAACATTCGGCATTGGATACCGTTGGAGAATGCGGTCGAAGAGCATCGTAGTATCGTTGGCCGGCCGGTGGGAAGTTAGGGAAAACAGACCCAATAGCTCATTGCCGTCGCGATCCCACCCCCTCATGTCCCAATTGACTCCAAGTGAATCAATGAGACATAAATTCGAATTCGGGATAGGTGGGAAGAGTTGGATCGGCGTATCACTGTCCGTAGTAAATCGTATCTGAACAGTCACAGGGAACTGGATTGATTCCATAAGGGTGTGAGTGATGCGAGGATTTACGATGTCTTCGAGCGTAAGCACGCGAAGAGATGGTAAGGGTATACGCGAAATTGTGGGTGAGTGTGCGCCCTCATGGGAGGGAGCAGTCGGATAGAATGATCCCAGATGGAGTTCCTCCATATTGGGACACGCACTGATGACGCGCAATAGCTGATATGCCAGGTCCTCATCGGTTCCAATGAAGTTGATAAAATACAATCCGAGGTAGACGAGGCCGCAGAAGATGGGGGAGGTCAACGAGAGTGTCAGGGAATTCAAATCCAGCTCGCGGAGGCGAGGTGTGTATCCTGAAAAGAGATCAAGATTAATTGGTTGCTCTAACTCTCTGAATTCATTCTGCGGCCAAATTTTGAGGCACTCCAAATTGGTCGCAGGGATAGCAGCAAGGTCAGTGAGCGAGGGAATATCCGCGTCATCGATGGCAAGTTGCAACACGCGCCATTGATCGGAGTAAGGTATGAGCGGGGAGAGGAATTTTTTCAAGGAAGGGTCGTGATTTTGATCCCTAGCGTGCCAGCGATACTCGACCTCAAGAGGAGCGGATTTCGCTCTTGGGAGGAAGTCATGAGCTGAGCGATTAGTGATACGAGCCCAGATTCGCGGCGTGGCTAGCGCAATCCGCCGCTACGATCTGGAGACGGCGGCGATGGTCAATGGAGCCTTCCTCGGGTCTCGGGGCCAGCCAGCGGGGACGGCTAGCTCGAATATCGCAGAGAAGATTTCATCCGGGATTTGCAATCGATGCATGGGGGCTAGTTGGTTTTGTCTAGACCGCAGATATGCCATCGCGTGGTCCTTGATGATGGGAAATACTGCAGCGCGCGCCGCCACGAGATACGCGTGGTAGTCGTGCGTGTTTTCCCGAGTTAACTCGCGCCAGCTTGGCTCCTCCGTGCTACTTTGATGTATAGCGTTAACATATCATGAAAAAACCATCGTATTCTTTATCAGCCCACCTGGACCCGGCGCTTGACATCATGTTCGTGACAACGCTTCGAAAAAAGTGCGAAAAATAATCGACCTCCCCAATGGACTCCATGTCAGTCTTATTCTGTAATAGCCATCGTTTCGTCAGGGCACCCGAGCTGCATGAATGTGGGAAGCCAGGCGTCTAACCGAGAATCCGGAATACTATCGCCCCTCTGCCAAGCTAGCAAGCTGAAGTAGGCTCGCGATTCCGACTGTCGGACTGGGCGGTTGTTGACGCTTGTTAATCCTGCACTTGAGGCTGACAAACATATTTGGAGCTGCTGTTTGCAAAGGACAAAGGTCTGGCCACAGCCACTCAAGCGATCCTCATCAATCGCCGCCAAGCAGTTCGATCGATCGCAAGTACTTGCTGCTGAAGCTGCATCGGACCAAGGGAGACTATTCGTACGTGCTGTCTCAAAACCAATACTAATGCGCAGTGCCAGAAAATCAAGGTATTTATCTTCTAAATAAATCTCGTGTTTTCGTACTTTGTTAACGGGGAGCAAAGCTGGCGCAAGTTGCTAGAAAGCATCGACGACCGCCGCGATTATCTCGTGGCGGCGCAGCGCGACTCCGATGAGGTGTCTCGCAAGGCCCAAAATGACGCAGCGGCTTGTTTGCGATCCAGACAAAACCAATCGGCGCTCATACACCGACTCATCCCAGATGATGTTCTATCCATGATATTCGAACTAACAATCCCCGTCGACTGGAAAGGCCCGTGCAACGCTCCTTTGATCATCGCCGCCGTCTCCAGATCGTGGCGGCAGATCGCGCTAGCCACACCGAGACTCTAGACTCGTATCGACAATCGTTCAGCTGATCTCTTCCTCCCACGAGCGAAATCTGTTCCTCTTGAGATTAGATATTCTCAGGAGAGCATCAAAATTCGTTGGTTAGATTCCTTTCCGAAATTCCTCTCTTCACTCATACCTCACTCCGATCAGTGGCGCGTGCTGCATCTCGACATTCAGCGCACAGACATGCCTATGCTTAAAGATCTCGCTACTATCCGTGCCATCAATTTGGAAAGCCTCCGAGTGAGGCTGGTGGGTCAAAGTGGCGCTATCATGAAACTCGATTTCGACCTGTTCTCTGGAGGCACACCTTGCCTCCGCGAGCTGGATTTGGAGACAATCAGACTTCCGTTGACGTCCCCCATCTTTTGCGGCCTCACCCGGCTCCGATTAGCCCATGCCCGCTTCGCTGGGAACGATGAAAATCTGGCGCACCAGCTGCTGCGCGTTATCAGTGTATGCCCTGATCTGGAGGAGCTGTATCTGAGGGCGATTTATCCGAAAATTAACGCCGGCGAAGGCTCACATTTATTTCGGACTCTGCATCTGTCCTTGCCATGTCTCCGCAAATTCACACTTGACCAAATCAAACACCCTCGCGTCACACGCGCCCTCTTGGAATCAATCCAGTTCCCCCCAGCCGTTCGAGTAGAGCTGGCTTCTTCTATCTATGACTCATATATTCCATATATCCCAAACGCGTCCCTCCTTGATTCCCTTCGAGTTGAGTGGGGGTACCGGAGAATGAAGGGGTGGGACCGTGACGGCAACGAGCTGTTGGTCTTAAATGGTTCCGTGGACGATCTTCATCACTATCAAACGCCAAATGTGACGAGATTATCCATCGAGCTGCACAGGCACGCCAGGAGTTGCATCGAGTTTCTCACCACCGCTATCCAACATCTCCCTCTCTTGACCCATATATGGGTCACATTTTGCGGCCATGAGGCGCCCCACGATATCATGTCTGACCTTCCCAACGCACTTGCTCGTCCGACCCTACGCCGCGTATACCTGGTCGACTGCCATATCCGACCCGCTGTGTTGGAATCTGTTCGATCTGGGCTCGTGGACAGCCAGGGCCCAGAGGGCAGCCTAGTCGCTCTCACTCTCGTGGACTGCGTAAGGATCCACGATTCGGCGACGTCAGTTTGGCTGGATCCACCGCCTCGGTCGGCCTTCACCCTACGCGGGGCTCTGCGGTGTCAACCCGACAGGGAAAATTTGCCCCAGGACCATTATTTCCCCGAGCACAAGGACGAGTAGTAGTTTCAGGAAAGGTAGATTTGGTCGCGCGTGTGCGAGTAGGAGAAACATGCAAGAAATTGATAGTATCCAGGAAAAGAAGGAAAGATTATGTAAAAGTAGATGTACAGCAGTTTGATACATAAAGAAACCATCCGTTTAAATTCAATCGAAGGAGATCATCTTTCGCCAAATGGCACGGCAGCGCTTGGCCGCCTTTGCCCGCCTCGCGGCAAAGCCACGGTGCTCCTTTCCCTTTGAGAGCTTGACTGGAGTGGGAGAGCGTTGGGGTAGCTCGTTCACCAACCCCGCTAAATCTGTGTCGTCACAGATCGCCAGCTTCTCAGCCGAGTGGCACACCGGAAGCGCGTCGAATGTGGAAAGTTGGGGTGGACGAGGCGAGAAAGGAGGTGTGAGGTAGAGGGTGTCCAAAACCATGGCGAGCGAGGCCCCGCTGCTGGATGAACGCAGGTTGGAAGTATAAGATCTTTGGGCTTGCGCGGGAGTCGGCCAGCTCGAGTTGGCAGCAGGGAGATCGCGCTCGAAGTAAGAATACTGTGATTGCTCTAGAGAAAGAAGCCGTAAGTCGTTGTGGCGGACGGCCAGAAACATCGTAGGGGACTCACCAAACACCGACTCCTCGTCGGTCTCATCTTCAAAAACGGACAGTTCGTCACCATCTCTGGTAGGGAAATAGTGCGCGGACCGGGGACACCCTTCAGATGGGTCTGGGAGGGAGACTTGGGTGAGTGTGATGGAAAGAATATGGGGCGAGAATATCCGGCTTACCTTGGAGGGATACATCCACGCGCTCCTCGGGGACTTCTGATCCAACTCTACCGCGAGGATAATATCCCCCTAAAGAGATGGAGATCGTTTGAGTGGTCAGTGCCGCGTCTTTTCGAGGTTAACGATAGGTGCGCACCAATACTGAGAGGAGCTCGCGCTACACTCGTGAACATGATCGACGACCCGGTCAAGGCATCGTGGTAGAGGTTCTGGGCTGAGGATGCGACAAGTTAGAGATAGTGCTGGCCAAGCGAGAGGAAGAGGCATACAAGCAATCCATTTGGAAGAGCTGATATTAGCCCCCGCGGTGACGGTGCGGAGTGGGCTGGCAAGGGGACTTTCGAATCCCATGGCGGAGAGAGAGATGGCGAAGTTCGGTGATTGCATATTGCGAATGCGGGAGTGAATGCGAGTATGCGAGTTCACAGAGGGGACTTGTAGAAAGTTCGCTGGTGGGAGTCGCTGAGGGGGAAAAAAAGCCACCAGATGCCCCGTATTTATGGTTTTCGAGCGAATGGGTGGGCAGCGATTTCATCCTGGATCGAGTGAAGTTGGGCGACCCAAAATCTGGCTGAGACATCCGGGTCTCAGATCGTTTAATGAGACCTTTTCATCGCAAAACTTACTCGCGTGCGCTCGCATTACTAAATTAGCCCCAATAGCCGGGGAGCGCAGTGTGTAGTAGACGAGAATGGTGGAACACCGAGCGGACTTGCTCTGTGCGAATTGCCTATTAGAGGCTCGCGAGCATCGGAAGAGGTTCAAGACCCGTAGGTGAGTGTCGTGTACAGTTGAGTCAGGTAAGAGTCAGACGATGGTGGTATACGAGGTATTGTTGAAGATTTTTGAAGGACACGAATATTAATGCATGCAGGATATCGTTTGCTGCGACGTGAAGTTTGAAAGTGAGTGAGAGTAGGACTTGAGAGGAGGCAAACGGGACCCTTTCATCGCAGGCGCGCCATAGCGCGTCACGTGGTTTTTATATCTCGTTATGGTGTACCATTGGCTTGGCTCCCACAACTACCAAGAGTCGACCATCGGCGCAAGTATTATTATTTGTGGGTAATGCGGGTATAGTATTATTATAAGAGTGAATGAAAAAAGAAAAGGAAAAGCAGAGGAGCGCGCGAAAAGACTAATGAAGGAAAACGTCATCCCTCGTGGGCCCAAGACGATCCAGCACTAACACAACCGCTCCCCAAACGGTACGACAGCACTTGGCCGCCGCCGCGCGCTTCGAGCGGAGGATCTTGCGAATTTTTCTCTTCGCGCCCCCTTTCGACGGAGCCGACACTTGAGTCCGTTGGCGCGTGCGCAACCAGTCGTCGGCCGACAGGACCGCCGCTCTGCAGAGCATGTTCTCGAGATGGGAAGTGGGCGGGTAGAAAAGAGGGTATCCGTAGTGTCCATGTTCGTACGAATCGGGGTTGTACTGGGGCGGAGGGGTGTTCGGACTTGCGAATTCCGGACATTCCGTATCCGAGATATCCAAGCATGAGGATTCAGCGTTCGAAAAGCGGGGATCGACAGCAAACTTGGGCGGCGATTGCGTAGATCCAGAAGTTTGAACTGCTGGCGAGTTCATATCAGAGGGTAGGTAACCGAAGCAACCAGCTGGCTTTTCCGTGAAGGGCGGCTTGGGAATACGCGAGATTGGTTCTGCGCTGTCCGAGGCGGTGGTGGCATTGGCCTGGCTTTGCTCTACGCGTGGGTAAAGCTCGAACCAGGGATAACCTGTTCGGTCTGGAGGAGGTACCAATGAGTGATGAAAACAGGGTTCTGTTTGATGAGCGCTTACCGCATGGGCCAGATGCATGATGGTTGGGAATGGTTGCTGGAGCGGGTACTCCATCCTTTACGAGCTCTGGGAGGGCTTCGACCGTATTGGTCTCCACCTTAGGGTAAAGCTCGAACCACGGGTAGCCAGTGCGATCAACTAGTGGCGGGGAGCATGGTGAGTAATTGCGACTACGCCTATCGTAGCAGATAAAGGAGTAGGTACCTGCCGCCGGGGGCTCTGCCGCGTTCGAAGCGGTTTGGAAACCCAGATCCGGTCTGACGGGGGAAGGCGCAACGGCAGCCCCAGTAGAGGAAGACTCGGAAAGATTCTTGTAGAGATTTTGAGCTGGAAAAAAAAGCTAATTTAGAAAAATTGCCAACCTAGTATGAAGCGGACGTGATCGACGTACATATAATCCACTCGGAAGGAGTACCAGCCTTTACTTCAACGGTGCGAGGAGGGTACTTATTGAGGAAAGCATGCTTTGACCACATCGTGGGGTGGAGGTTACCCTCAGCTTGCGAGGACGAAGCGGCGAAGGTAGGAGGGTGCATGTCGACGATGCCGTTGGCAAGTTCTAGAGGTTACAGAAGCGGTACGATGTAGTCGATGAAGGTCGATGAAGTCCTGGGTTCCCAAAAAAGCCGTGCATTTATGTATCCTTTGGTGAATACGTACGCCAGAGTTAAGTGTCTTAAGCTGAGACCAAACTGTTTCGGATAGCGTATGTTACGCAGAAATAGCGCAGAGTCGTCAGTGCTATGCCCTAGGCCCTTGAGATTTGAGACATATATGTTTCGGCGAGCTCAGGAATAGACAAGACGTCATTTGGTGGATACAACATGGGAAAAAAGGCCTGTGCAGCCACCCAGGTACCGGTAGCGTGCACCGTAACTGTTGAGCGAGGGCAGAGGTCCTCGCAGACTTTTTATCGTTCACACACAAATAAAATCAAAAAGTACGCCGCCGCTTTGATATAGGCGTTATATAATTGGGTAGGCAAAGGTTGGGTGTTTCAGCCAGTGGTGTTTCAGGCGTCATGGATGTAAGTTGAATTGGTCGCTGGCGTTAGTGGTCGGATTTGGGGAACTAGACAAAGTTGACGGGAGGCCTAGCGAAGAGATGCACCTCCAATTCGAAAATAATGTTAATGCAAGTCTTAGTAGTACTTGGGCTGAGATGGCGAGTCTCGTGCTTGTTGGAGGAATCAAGAGGTTGGGGGGAGCAGACTTCGGCCTTACGTAAGGCGACAAACTAAAAGTCAACACCTACGATCGCCCTCCGATCGCCTCAAAACGTTTCGTCTTTCGCAGCATGCAGAGACACAAAACGGCGATTTTCTTGGGCGATGAGTAGCAAATCTCAAAATAGTACTACGTCTTTGCTTAGACATCTAATATTCAAGCGACTGCGCAAAAGAGCAAACAGTGGACTTCGAACCCTTAATACTCGGGCGCCCCGGGCCCAGTACTAATCCAAACAAGGTAAATGGTGGTTGCGTATCCATAAGCGCATGACCGAGCACTCGGCCCACAACGATGGGGGAGGCCGAGGCTGGGATGCGTACGTTGATATAAATACTGGCCTGAAGCCCATAGACATTGCTTGTCTGTCGATATTCCTCCATTCGATCCATCTTCTCAATCATGCCTGCTACCGTATATCTCGTCTCCGGCGCAAACCGCGGCATAGGTGCGTGTCCGATGGACTGCAATGAAGCAAGCCGAAGCGCGTACTAACCATCCCGCCAGGCCTCGGACTTGTTACTGCTCTCGCTACCCGCGACAATGTGGTCGTCTTCGCGGGCGCGAGAAATCCATCCCCAGCCAAGGATCTCCACGCCCTTGTGGACAAGTATCCAGGCAAGGTGCACATCGTCAAGCTTACGTCGTGTGACAAGGCAGACAACGAGGCCGCCATAGCGGAGATCAAAACTATTGCTGGTCGACTCGATGTCGTCGTTGCCAACGCAGGTTAGATTCACCTGCCTTGCTCGCATTTCAGCTCCATTAAACGCTCCCATTTTTTCCGATAGGTATCTCCCAGCACTATGGCCCTGCCGTGGAGACCCCCGTTGAGCAGATGCGCGACCATTTCGAGGTGTGTTGCCCTTGTGATTTCCAACTTACACCCCATGACGTCTCCCCATTAGATCAACGTCGTCGGCACGCTTGTCCTGTTCCAAGCAGCGTGGCCCCTCTTGAAAGCGAGCACCACTTCGCCCAAATTCATTCCAATCTCCTCCGGCGCTGGCAGTATCACCGATGGCACGTCCATGCCTGTGGGTGTACTCGCCTACGGTGCTTCCAAGGCCGCCGAGAACTATCTCTCCCGCAAGCTGCACTTTGAGCACCCAGAATTGGGTGAGTCATATCCCCAAGTGTGTATGGTTGGCCAGCTTGCTAACGTCGGCGCCATTAGTCTGTTTCCCAATCAGTCCAGGTGGCGTGGCTACCGACATGGGTAAGCACGCTGCAAGCTCTTCCGGGTGAATAAAGCTGACGGTCTACGGGTATAGCTGCGTTCGCTTTCAGCAGCGACGAAAACATGAAATTTATGTCGCTCATCACCGTCGAGCAGAGCGCAAGCGACATCCTGAAGCTCATCGAAAACAGCACACGCGAGAAGGATGGGGGCAGGTTTCTTAATCATGATGACAGCAAGACGTGGGGTTGGTAAAGTCCGGAGCTCATTTAGCTGTTCTAGCAGATGGATGGAGTGCCAGGTATACAAGCACATTCGCTTATGAGCCACAATTGGTCCTAGTATTGGGGGGAGCAAATAAAATTAAGGACGGCGAACTGAAACGGAAAAAGATGCATGGAAAGATTTAACGATGTGGATTCAAGCTTTGGGTGGGGACTGCTGGCCCCTGGGATATCTTCAAGTACCGAGCGCGTAGCTACCAGTGAGCACAGTCGTGTTCATGTTGCCAAAGTAGCTCCGGTGTTCAGGAAGCGCGATGAATGGTGAATCAAGACCTTTTGGGTAACACTGTGGATGTATTTTTCTAGGAACGTCGAATAGATTCGCCTCGGTAGCAGCGTTGAGTGTAAGCAACAAGGTGGGACAGAGCGGGACCAAGCTCAAGGCTGCCATCTTTCGGCGCTCATCGCTAGTGCATCTACGTTGCCAATATGTCGCGACCTTTTAGCAGCCAGTGTTCTTCTCACGTCAAAGACAGTCAGCTCGACAAGAAACAGAGGCCCGCGCGGAGACTTCTATACTCTTGAAGCTTGAAGAGCTGTGGCCTGGGGACAGCGAGTGTTCGGTCGTATCGATGGTTGAGAAGAACACGGGAAGAAGTAACCGAAATCTGGCAAACAAACGCAAACAATGTCGCCTTCGTTGAATTTTGACCTTTTCATTTTCAGGTGCTTACTCTCATGGGTTCTCCACCGCGTCCTTCGCTGTCACTGCTTCGAATCACTACTACCAGTAAGGGCGGGTGCTCAGCGCTCAACCCGCTCGCGGCATCTCAAATCTCAGCCTTCGGTGATTTATGTAACTGGCATCTCGGAATATTGCAAGCTTGTTGGAGCTTGGAACCGTCGAATCATGCAAGAGCGTAGAGTTTTTTGTGGGACCGACCTTCCTAGAAGAAAGCAGGATACAGGAAGCTTGCGATTACGGCATGATGGAGAAATAGCCAGCTATAGGTATCCGTGGCCTGCGCATGCTGAGCACGACGAATCCTTTTGGCACACAATCTTTCCCTCTTTCACGGAAAGCCCGCCGCTCGCTGAGTGCTCGACTTTTAGCACCTTGACAGCGAGAGAAATGCAGAACACATAGGATTGGTAACCAACTGTCATTTTACGCTTTCTTCGTTCTCGAACCTCCGCCTCTTCTCGCGATCTACGACTTTATGCTCGTTCCGGATTTCAAGCTCTCCGGTACCAAGTAACGTCTTCATAGTGATGTTCTCCGTGGAGATTTCTTGCTGTGAATTAGATACATCACATGACCTGCACCCCGGGACGCTGGGAGTTTTGTCGGAACTACGTGCGTTTGTTCATTAAACTTCGTCGAGAGGCTTATGTCCAATCGGCCGAGCTCTCAATGCCAGCGGCAGCCCTTCTTTACGGCTTGGCTTGCCTAATTCAGTATCCTTGGGTGCACTCATAATTCCTTGAAGCCTGTGGGTGGCAGGCTCACCTCGTGTTGCTATTCCCCCTCTTCGCGACCTGGTGAACGGCGACTCCGCAACTGCTGTTTCTTTTCATCCCGGCTTGAGCGCACCGTCGGACAGACCGGACCTTGCGAGCGCTCTGCCCGGCCCTGCGGCCCTCTTGATGCGGCCCAATCCTTGTCGCTATGTCTTCGCTCAGCGGAGCGCAATGCAGGCTGCCGGTCGACGCGCTGGCGAAGGACCAATGTAAAGAACATTCTTGTGCTTATGGGCAGCTGTGGTATAAAAGGACGCTGTGGGCACAATTTTGCTGCAGGCTTCAAATCTTTTCGTACCATCCTCAGTCATTTCACTGCACAACATGAAATTCTCATTTACGCTGGCGCTGGCTCTTTTCCCCCTCGTTTGGGTATGCTTTTCTGTGTTCGGTGCAAAGATTTTGGCTCTCCCAGTGGCTGATGATAACTCTCTAGGGTGCTGCTGTCGAAAAACGCGCGTCGACGTCCGACGTCGCGACCACTGGCTACGCCTCCACTGGATCAGGGTGAGCTCTCTGTCTCTTGATTATCTACTCCTGCCTTACTTGAAACTTTGTGTGTTAGAACCACCGGTGGCAAAGGCGGCGCTACGACCACTGTGACTTCGCTTGCCGCTCTGACCTCCGCTGCGGCAGGTGACACCCCTGGTATCGTACTGATCTCCGGGACCATCACTGGCAACACCGTGGTCAAGGTTGGAAGCAATAGTACGTATTTTGCCCCTCAGCTATACACTTTAGCCATTGTTACTGACTGTACAACGCTCCGGTCTGTATCTGTAGAGTCGATTCTCGGAAAATATGGCGCAGGTGCGACGAGATTCTCTATTAGTGCCTGGGTCCTTGCTTATCGTGCTGCCCCTTCAGCTCTCGTCGGAGTTGGCCTTCGTGTCAACAGGGTAAAGAATGTTATCATTCGCAACTTGAAAATTTCCAAGGTTTTGGCAGACGCTGGTGATGCTATCGGTACGAGCCACTCGGATTTCTATGACCAAAAGATAATATATCCTAATGTGTCATGATAGGCATCCAAGAGGCCTCTCAGGTCTGGGTTGGTCAGTGCCCCGCTACAGACAATGTATCCGTTTCGCGGCATAAATTCTCACGCACTAATATCCTCGTAGACCACGTTGAGCTCTCCTCGGATAGGGACCACGACAAAGATTATTACGATGGCCTTCTTGACATCACGCACGGCTGCACCGGCGTTACTGTTTCATACTCCATTCTTCGCGACCACTGGAAGGGCTCCCTAGTTGGACACTCTGACTCCAATGCCTCTGAGGATGTCAGCATCCGCGTCACCTACCACCACAACTACTGGTACAACCTCAACTCCCGCCTTCCCTCATTCCGCTTTGGACAGGTAGGCCTTGATGCCTCTCACTGCCTTTTAAACCACTGATAACATTTGTTATGCTGGCAGGGCCACATCTACGCCAACGTCTTTGAAAACTCGAATGACGGTATCAACACGAGGAAGGGTGCCCAGCTCCTTGTCCAAAATAATGTCTTCTCTGGCGTCAGCAAGCCATTGTATGAGACCGACGGTGGATTTGGTAAGTCCTCAATATCTCGCCTATTAGTATGATGTATTTGCTAATGACGAATGTGGAATATTTCAGCTGTCGCACAAGGCAATGACTTTGGCGGAAAGACCAACACCGCTCCGTAAGTCAACTCTGACCCACCGTTCGAATCGTGCTTCACAGCTCACGCGCTTCGTCATTTTTAGGGCTGGCACCTTGACCACTGTGCCGTATTCGTACAGCCTGGAGAGCGTCGGCTCCGTCAGGGCCAACGTCGTTGGAGTTGCAGGCGCCAACCTCGGATTCTGATATCTCAAATGTATTTCTGACCACTTTTGTATTCAATGCTATCGTCACGGCTGTCGCCGTGAATTGATTGTTCATATATGGCGACGTGCTGGCGGCTCTGAGTACTTAGTTGCTTCACCATGGTATAGGTCATCGCAATCGTCCCTGCATAGCCATCCGCATCTTTTTTTTTTGAAATCTTTATTAGGAAGCCATCCGCATCTGCGTCGGTCTGGAGTCGCCTCGCTCGTCGTCTACCTGTGTCGTTATTTGTATCTTACGGCTCCAGCATCATCAAACTTGCTTCGAGCTTCATATCCTCGGTTAATATCATCACCGTTGCGGCTCAACAGAGTCTGACTGTGCTTTCCCATTGGAATGCCCAATTTTCAAGTCCTCGCCCGCCAAAAGTATAAATACAGGGCCTTTTGCATGAGTTCGACAGCCCCTCAACGTCCTTCGTTCAGCTCGTCTTTGTTTTTTCTATAACTTATTCGCACTAATACCCCGTCGCCTCGCTATCACTCGTTATCATTCGCTATCTCTGCTTTCGTCGCATCCGCCTTGGTGTGTTATTACCACTTGCCACTCGTCACTTCTGGCGATTCTTTGCACACCAATCATTCTCGTAAGCTTCGCTCAACGTATCTCGATTCCGAAGATAGCCACTTATTGTCTTCACTGCCATCTGTGTAGGCCTGCGCAGCGCACTCACTATATCATCCCGGCCGCTTCCGTTCTTTATCCATGGGATACCCTCACCTCAGCGATGCCAATTCCTCTCGCTCAACCCTGAGCCGCGTCCCATACTCTCAGCACCGTCGCCTCTACACCGACACATACCCTATCAATCCACGCCTGCATCCACGTTGATGACATTGCACGATGACCCAGTGGATGGGCATATTGCGTCAACAGAAGTCAGAGCGCCGCGGACGTTCTGCGCTCATCTCGCGGCCGAAAGATTGAGGGCCCATGGCTCTCGTCGCACTATTTGGCACACCACAACACCCACGCTGGGCCTTAGCTTTACCTCTTCTCGGAATGCAAAGCATGCGTGGCCATCTCGTGATTCTCGTCGAAGGGCTAGTTAGTCCAGCCGGTGCGCCCTCGCCGTTCACCTCCAATGAGATCAACCAGCTTCACCTTTGCATTCGTGCATGGCACCCTTGGATATCTTGACGATTCGCTTCTTGAAAATCCCCCTCAAGGCTTTCCGGTACCGCCTCTTACATCTGTGTGCGTCAGATTTAAAGGAATCCGTGGGGTTCCCTTCGAGACGGATGTGACATCTGCTTCCTTCCTTACGCGCTGCGCTTTCTCTCCCCTTGCAGTGTTTTGCGCAGCCTTTTTGCCATCATCGTGTTAGGCACTGCGAGGCGTGCGACCTTTCTCGCACACTTTTTCTCGCATCTCGTTCATCGCTGGCTCGAATACGCGTGGAGCTCGCTTTCTGATCCCTCTTCGGCATTTTAGTCATATGGGTCATGGTATGCAATCTCGGGTAATGTATCTCGGGTGGGGTTCAAGAATCGTGTAGAGCTGCAGTGTGAATCAAGCTGGCCGCCGAGCGCTAATATGGCATTTGAACAGCAGTGCGTAACCAAGTGAACATAGAAAAGTTTCGGTGGGATTTCGACATGTACAAAAGCCCCAAAGGGCAAGTTGAATGCGGCGTCAATCGAGTCCGGAACTGTCTCTCGACCGTGCTCGCCTAATGCCTTGGATATGTCGAATGTGTCCGAGAAACAGATGAAATCCGGAATGAAATCAAAAACACTGTCTATTCGGGTACAGGACCTATGAGTCAAGACAATTGCATGTGTGAGCACGAGAAACTGCACTAAAAATAGCTTTACATACCAATATCCTTGTGGTCCAAGATAATCCGCAGAAGCTTGGCATTCTGTTCCATAGTGTCATATGGCCCAACATCATCAAATTCTTCCCTGATTGCTGCTCTCACACGGGCACCAGCACCTGAATCTTCATAGTGCTCAAGCAATCTCTGAAAATCATCTGCACCAATGCTCCCAGTCCTCTTCCAACAAAGAACTCCACACCAAATAGTTGCACCTTCAGACAAATCAGAAGAGGAGAGTGCATATGTAGAATGGATACACCTACTAGCACCCATGTGGAGCACCTGTAAGGGAGGTGGTAGATCTCCATTCTGGAAATATATATTTAATATATTGATGATTGTGGCACATAGTCAGATATGAGGCCTACCAGTGTGGGGAGAGCTGTCACTATCCCTGCTATAATATTGTCCAGAAGTTGAGTCTAGAAAACCACAAATGTCAGGCAGAAAGGGAGGCAATATGCACTATGCAGGCCTTGATTAAATATTGACCAGCTGTTAAAGAAGGATAAGCTCAGAATTTAAAACTGGGGATGATATACATACAGACTAGCATTATGAGGAGCTTGAGGGTAAGCCAGCTGTGGTGATATAGGTTCACTGAAAACACTTACACCCTGTTGATCACATCAGAGTGAAATTGTGGTGAGCCAGTTCAAAGAGAGGAGTGTACACACATCCTGCAAATGAAATCCATCCCAGTCCAACCAAGTCAGAACATTATTTCAGTGAGTAGAGATGTTGGACACTTACACGCTGTTTGTATGTGAGTAGATAGAGTCTGTGCACTGAAATCTGATTGGGAAATACTCACAAACTGTTGGGGAGTGAAGATGTGAAAAACAAAAACTAAGGAGGCAGTGAAGGAATAAACTTCCTACATCCTGTTACAGAGAGGGCAGTGAATAGAGCTAGACATGTTCTGGTGTATATATGAAACTTACAACCTATGCAAGAGACAGTATTATAGATGAGAAGACAGGGATATCAACTTGAAGAGATGAGTGATACTAACCAACTAAATAGGAACAGTGTGTTTGGAAGGATTAGATATCATTTGAGATAAAGGAATTAAATGTGTGCTTGCCTCCATGAAATATATCAATCAGCAGGGATTAGTGAGAGCCCAGTGCAGGCAAAACATACATCAAGCTATAATGGAAAAAAAATCCATGATATTAGGCAGGTTGTGGGTGATCAAAATCATAACTCACTAGCTGTCACAATAATGTTGAGGATATCAATAAACTGAGCAAATAAATAGATGCAAACCACTCACATCCTATAGTGTTGGAAAAGAAGGTCCATGTAGACAAAGCAGGTAGACAACACAAATTGAAATATTTAGTACTTACCCTCTATTAGGTATATGATTGTGAATAAGTAGGGTACTTTCATTTCATTGTGCATGTAATCAAAAATAGTTGGAAAAGCACTTGCCAACTTCAGGAGATGTTGACAGTGTCATTGTTGCTGCAGATTAGAAATAGAAAGAGTCACTTACCAACTATTTGAATAAAAATTTACACTTGAACAGGGGCAATCAACCTCTAGTCCATAGAACACCACTCACAGGCTATCAAATGTAGCAAAACATATGATCAACACAATGCTTGATTTTCATTTGAATAAGAGGCCACTTACTCTCTAATTGGCACCACAGATGTGGTAGCAGTGAGCAACATCATATTAACAACTATAGGTTCAAGCTGGTATGAACCAAGCAACACCTACCCTTGACTAAGAGTTGAAAAATGGTGGTGAGTAGGGTGTGAAGCAGTAATGCAATCTTACTCACTATCTGTTAGGTGTAACCAAGTAATGGAGGACAGATATCTGCAAATAGCATGAGGGAACATACAAGCTACAAGGACATCACAGATATTGGAGCTTGCTTCTGGTAGACCTACTGCATACTCACAGCCTAATTGTAGCACACAAATAATGAGCAAAATAATGGTGACCAACAACTTGGGAATATACTCACTTCCTTTTAATAGCAGGACAATAAAAAATCAGTAGCTACAGAACTTGATGCATCTGAGGGATGTACTGACATACTGGCCAAACACAGAGCATTATGGTGAGTATGAGGGATATAGATAAAATGGACAAAATCACTTTCTGAGAACATATGATGCTTTGAATCAAGTTAAGAGCAAACATGGGCCAAACAGGGCTGCTCACTCTCTGTTGTTGTAAAAAAACCCTGGTGAGTAGCACAGGAGTGCATCAAGCACAGACCAGAAACTCACAGCCTGAGAATATGGAAATTTGGTATAAAATAGAATGAAATAGTCAAGCAGAATACTCACCAACTAAGAGTAGCAGTGAGTGTAGTGTAGCTGTGAAAGGGAAAGGATATACTTACTCCCTTTTAAGGGGATATCACTATGAGGCAGATAAATGGGGCAAAAATATTTTATTGGCTTACAAGCTGTTGTAAACCTGAGCAATTGCAGTTGAATGACTTTAAATTCAAAGCCAATGACTTACAGTCTAAAGAGGAGTGGTGATGTGGGCTATGTAGGATAGCACCAAACAGGAATATATATACCTCCTATCACCACATTAGGCATTGACACCCTATGGTCAGATGCTGACTGATGCAATGGACAATGTACTTACAAGCTGACAGGGAAATGTGCAATTTCCTTGTAAGCATATGGACCTTATTTAATGGACAAAGACACCACTTACAATCTGTTGGACAAAAAATGTGCAATAAGTGCTCAATACCATCCCTGAAGATCAGGGTTAATTTCTTACATCCTTTGGGGAGAGATAGTGTCAATTAGCAATATGGTCTAAAGGTTGCAGAGACAAACTACACACAAACTGAGAGCAAAGTGAACACATAAACATGAACACCAAATATAGAACCAATAGCTCACAATCTTTGAAAAATGGCAGCTGATGTAAGTATGACACAACTAATGGCTGTACCAGGTATATTGGTCACCTACTTTCTGTGGTCATAAGAGGTTGAATGAGGGAGAGATATCATGCTAAACATCTTGGTCACTTACTGTCTTTTAAATGAACATAAAAAGTATGTATGAGAGCCATCTAGGGCAGGAGGTGTATAACTTACCCCCTATTGAAGTAACACCTGGTGAGCAAGATGCTATAGTGCCCAGCATATTAGAGACCCTACTCACAACCTGTTGAGAATGAATTTCCCATTGTACTTAGTGTGCTATAGATCTGCAGGCAAAGAAGTAGCTTACACGCTGATGGAGAAAGAATTAGTATGCATGCACAAACAAGTTATCCAGGTCACATGCTAGAATAACTCACTCTCTATAATTGTATTTCAACAGTAGTTGGAGACAAAGGACCAAGTTGGTTGAGCAAACAAAACAAACAACTCACCCACTAAAAGTAATTGAGTGACTACTAGCTGCAACAAACAGGCAATGTACATACCAGTGGCTGAAAGTGCAAATACAGATTTGATAAAACACAGCATCAATCTGGTGGAATCAGAGAAAAGCACATACAAGCTGTTGAAGTTCAGGGCATTCAATGGTGAACAGTTAGAGAGTAGTGAGTCAGATAGACACATACTTCATCCTAAAAGGGGGCAATGGAAAAATAAGCTATAGCACACACATAGATGCCAATGAGTGACATACATCCTAATCATAGGTTGATAAGTTATCAAACAATTACTGATGTTCAATGTACAAGATAGTCACCAACTACCAGTGCAAGAATGAGTCATCATAGCTCAAAAAACCAGTGTCCTAAGCACTTACAATCTATATCAGCAACAGTGAGTGGGTTGAGTCATATGAGTTTAGGAAAGCTCATTACTTCCTAAGAACAGCAAGATGAGCCAATATCAATATGCCTGAAGCAACAGAAAAATATGTACTTTTTGCTAAAAAAAAATCAACCAGGATACATGACACATGAGTAGAAACAAAGCACTCACTCGATACTAGGTGGGAGATTGCCAGAAGAAAGGAGTCAGTGAGGCTGATATAATGAAACATGTGTGTATTTGATCCTTACCTGGCATATTATCAATTGCAAACATGGGATTCTTGTGAATATTGTGAGGTGATCTTTGCACTTACCCAAAGGTAGGGGTACGAGACGCCCACATTCCAAATGAATTGATCAAATTTTTTCCCTGGGAGGAAGTCACCTGACTCGAGTGCCTCTGCGATCGCATGATATGCCATCAATCAATTTTTATATTAATCTCTGTGAGCGTGAAGAACGCCACCTTGTGCAGCGGCAGTGACAAATCCGCTATTAACGGATACGGCCAGGTCTGCGAAAGTGATACCATGATTAAAGAGGCAAAAACTTGCCTGTTGATAGAATTGGTAATGCAAATTTCTACATTGTTATTCTGAACAGTGGCGAGCAACAGCTTCAAGGCGTCGGTATCGAGCGCGTCCGAGGTCTTCTCTAGCAACTCGGTCACAGTGCGTTTGATCACCTCGTCATGTCCGTCCACCTCGTGCATGTCTAAAGTACAAGAAGTTGGTGAGCCAAAGGAATTTTAATTCCTTAGTGATGAAAGCTTACTTCGAATGCGTAGTTCTTTCTTAGGAGGATATCTTTGCTGAAGGATGCGATTGAGATAGACGCGGTCGAAGTGCTCGTTGGCGCGGTCTCGAGCTCTTTTCCGCGCCTCAAAGAAATCAACTTCCTCGCCGCGAAGCTGTTGGAATGCGTAGCTATCGAAGCTATCAAATTTGGTGAATATCGCAATCACCGGGACTCCATCACAGAGTTGTTGTTAACACGCGAGATGCTATGTAAGAAAAAGGTACGCAACCAACCTTTTCCGGTATCACATCGCTCGAAGAAATCGAGCTCTGCGGTCGTTAACATCCTGGCTTCGTTGTCGGTAGGAAGACAAAACCTTGACAACGGGACGTGAGGCGTTAACCGAGCATATATGCACAGAGGCACATACCAGATTGCATGAAGCTGCTTATCCACAGACCGCTCGATCGCCCGATTATTGATGAACTCCCTGACCTTCTCCAATTCTTCTGTGGCGCCGGCCTCAAAGCCGCGGGAGTCGTGGAACACGAATCCGGGATTGCTACGAAAACGCAGCTCGTGCTCGATGTTGTGGATTCCGCGCTACGGAGCATACGTTAGACAGAGCAGCGAATGTAGTTTCCGCCAAGGCCCACCAATGAAGTAGGCAACAGAATGGATTTCTTAGCCATGATCTCATGGGTGTTTAAAAAAGCGAGTTAAATAATGAATATACGTTGGGCAGGAAACGCAATACCCTTCGTCCTCGCTGGTTGTAAACTTGGGGTGCCTCTCTGGATCCGCAAACGGCCTTGAGAATAGTAGTTTTTCCTGCGTTGGCCCTGCCCATTATGAGTACTCTGAAATGCTGATATTTGCTTCGGAGTTGGACTGCTTCTTCCATTGTAATTTGGGTCACGAAGGTTGGCGCTTGGTGCTGGGTCTCAAGTGTGCTCGATGAAGCTGAAGATGAGTTCTGGCAATGTGCAGGCAGGCTGATATGCTAGGTGGGAGGACGTAGAGCGCTGGGCGGCTAGGCGAGGCAGCTGTCGAGCTGTCAAAGATGGCCTCGAGGCTGGCATGTACTTATATGTAAAAGCTACTCGCGTGACGTGTGACCGTTTTCCAAACACATGCCTGTCATTGCCGACTTGTCGCCTTCAGCTTGGGTTGATAGTAAGTAGATATTTAACACCAAATCTAAACCGATCGAGATGAACGGGCCACAATCTCCACTATCGCCTGGCCCTGCGTAAGTATCACACCCAGCCCAAGCATTCCTACTATCATAACTAGCCCCTTTGAGTCGTTGAACCCATCTCACGTAGCGCCGTCTCTTTCCTCGCCTCCACACTCTCCAAATCATATCGCATTTCGATCTCGGACGGCCGCATTTTTAACGGTAATCTCGCATGCTTGGACAAACAGCTCAACCTAGTACTCGTGAACACGGAGGAGTTTAGGCTCGGAGACGGGTATATGGGCCGCTACGTCGGGATGGTGATGATACCGTGGAAATGGGTCGTCAAAGCCGAGGCTGAGATCGAGTGGGAAAAGGTCTGAGTGGGGTTCCTTTTCTGTGAGCGTTTCGACTTGTACTCTAGACCGTCTTTTTTGACAAGCAATTGCGGTCGTCTGTGCTTTTGGCGATAGACGTTTTGCAGTGAGTAGGTTACTTATTATTTGCTTAACCCCGGACAGCGACGTCGCTCACAAGCCATTATGATATAATCTCCGTCGCGCGAGTCATGCAGGAAGATTCACTAGCTGTTAAACAAAATATATTGAGCCGCTGGGTCGGTATCCGTGGCCTGCGTATGTTGAGCGCGACGAATCATTTTGGCACGCAATCTTCCCCTCTTCACGGAAAGCCCGCCGCTCGCTGAGTGCTCGACTTTTAGGACCTTGACAGCGAGAGAAATGCAGAACACATAGAATTGGTAACCAATTGTTATTCTGCATTTTCTTCGTTCTCGAGTCTCCGCCTCTTCTCGCAATCTACGACTTGATGCTCGTAATTGGATACATCACATCACCTGCACCACCGGGACTCTGGGAGTTTTGTCGGAACTACGTGCGTTTGTTCATTAAACTTCGTCAAGAGGCTTATGTCCAATCGGCCGAGCTCTCAATGCCAGCGGCAGCCCTTCTTTACGGCTTGGCTTGCCTGACTCAGTATCCTTGGGTGCACTCATAATTCCTTGAAGCCTGTGGGTGGCAGGCTCACCTCGTGTTGCTATTCCCCCTCTTCGCGACCTGGTGAACGGCGACTCTACAACGGCTGTTTCTTTTCATCCCGGCTTGAGCGCTCTGCCCGGCCCTGCGGCCCTCGTGATGCCGTCCAATCCTTGTCGCTATGTCTCCACTCAGCGGAGCGCAATGCAGGCTGCCGGTCGACGCGCTGGCGAAGGACCAATGTAAAGAACATTCTTGTGCTTATGGGCAGCTGTGGTATAAAAGGACGCTGTGGGCACGATTTTGCTGCAGGCTCCAAATCCTTTCGTACTACCCTCAGTCATTTCACTGCACAATGAAATTCTCATTTACGTTCGTGTTGGCTCTCGTTCCCCCTCGTCTGGGTATGCTTTTCTGTGTTCGGTGCAAAGATTTTTAGCCGATGATAACTCTCTAGGGCGCTGCTGTTGAAAAACGCGCATCGACGTCTGACGTCGCAACTACCGGCCACGCCTTCACCGGATCAGGGTAAGCTCGCCATCTTTTCAATAAAATGTATGTCCTTGCCTTACTTGAGATTCTGTGCCTTAGAACTACTGGTGGCAACGGCGGCGCTACAACCACTGTGACTTCGCTTGCCGCTCTGACCTCCGCAGCGGCGGGTGACACCCCTGGTATCACACTGGCCTTTGGGACCATCACTGGAAATACCGTGGCCAAGGTTCGAAGCAACAGTGCGTATCTTTCTTCTTCTTCCAGCTATCTACTTAGGCCATTGTTACTAACCGCACGACGCTCTGGTCGTATCTGTAGAATCGATTCTCGGTAAAAATGGCGCAGGTGCAACGAGATCCTCTATCAGTGCCCGGGTCCTAACTCATCGCACTACTCCTTCAGCTCTCGTCGGAGTTGGCCTTTGTGTCAACAAAATAAAGAATGTCATCACTCGCACCTGAAAATCTCTAAGGTTTTGGCGATGCAATTGGTACGAACCACTCCGTTTTTCACGACGAAAAGGCACTATACCTTGATATGCCTTGACAGGTATCCAAGAGGCCTCTCAGGCCTGGGTTGGTGAGTGCCCGCTACAGATGATGTATCCATTTTGCTAAAGTCTTACACATTCACCTTCTTTGCGAACCATGTCGAACTTTCTTCGGATAGGGACCATGACAAAGATCATTACGATGGCCTCCTTGTCATTACGCACGGCTGCACCGGCGCTACTGTCTCATACTCCATTCTTCGCAACCACTGGAAGGGCTCCCTAGTTGGACACTCTGATTCCAATGCCTCTGAAGATGTCAACACCCGCGTCACGTACCACCGCAAATACTGGTGCATTGCGTCAGCAGAAGTCAGAGTGCTGCGGACGCTCTGCGCGCATCTCACAGCCGGAAGGTCGAGGGCCCGTGGTTCTCTTCGCGCTCTTTGGCGCACCGCAACACCCACGCTGAGACTTAGCGTTACTTCTTCTCGGAATGTAAATCACGCGTGACCATCTCGTCGAGGGGCTAGTTGGTCCAGCCGATTCAGCATTGTAGTTCATATGGGCCGTGGTATGCAATCTCGGATAAACTAGCCTGTATCTCGGGTACGATTCAAGAATCATGTAGAGCTGCAGTGTGAATCAACCTGGCCGCCGAGTGCTAATATGCCATTTGAACAGCAATGGGTGACCAAGTGAACATAGAAAAATTTCGGTGGGATTTCGACACGCGCAAGGGCAAGTTAAATGCAGTGTAATCAAGTCTGAAGTTGCCTCTCGACCATGCTCGCCTAATACCGCCTTGGTCATGAATGTGTCCCAGAAACAAAAGAAATGGAGAGTGAAATCAAAAACACTCTATTCGGGTACAGGACCTATGAACCAAGACAGAGGTGTGAGCATGAGAAGCTGCACTAAAGATAGCTTTACACACCAATGTCCCTGTGGTCTAAGATAATCTGCAGAAGCTTGGCATTCTGCTCCATGGTGTCATATGGCCCAACATCATCAAATTCTTCCCTGATTGCTGCCCTCACACAAGTACCAGCACCTGAATCTTCATAGTGCTTAAGTATTCTCTGAAAATCCTCTGCCCCAATTTTCCCAGTCCTCTTCCAACAAAGAGCTCCACACCAAATAGTTGCACCTTCAGACAGATCAGAAAAGGAGAGTGCATATGTAGAATGGATACACCTACAAGCACCCAGATGAAGCACCTGTAAGGGAGGTGGTAGATCACCATTCTAGAAATACATATTTAATACATTGATGATTGTGGCACATAGTCAAATATGAGGCTTACCAGTGTGGGGAGAGCTGTCACTATCCCTGCCACAATATTGCCCAGAAGTTGAGCCTAGAAAATCACAAATGTCAGGTGGAAAGGGGGATGGTATGTAGGCCTTGACTGAGTGTTAACCAGCTATTAAAAAAAGATAAGCTGAAAACAGTACTGGATTCAAAACTGGAGATGATATACATACAGACTAGTATTATGAGGAGCCTAAAAGTAAGCCAGCTGTGGTGATATAAGTTCACTGAAAATACTTACACCCTATTGATCACATCAAAAGTAATTGTGATGAGCTAATTTGAGGAGTGGAATGTACACACATCCTGCAAATGAAGTCATCCCAATCCAATCAAGTCAGAACATCATCTCAGTGAGTGGACATACTGGACACTTACATCCTGTTTGTATGTGAGTAGATAGAGTCTGTGCTTGAAATCTAACTGGGAAATACTCACAAACTGTTGGGGTGAGGATATGAAAAATAGCAAATAAAGGAGGCAGTAAATAAATAAAATTCCTACATCCTGTTACAAAAAGGGCAGTGTATACAACTAGACATGTTCTGACATATATGTGAAACTTACAACCTATGGAAGAGACAGCATTATAAGTGAGAAGCCAGGGATATCAACTTTAAGAAATGAGCAATGCTGACCATCTAAGTATAAACAGTATGTTTGAAAGGATTAGATGTCACTTGAGGTAGGAATTAAATGTGTACTTGCCTCCATGGAAGATATCAATCAGTGGGGGTTAGTAAGAGCTTAATGAAAGCAAAACATACAACCTATAATGGAAAAAATTCATGATATTAGGCAGGTTGTGAGCAATCAAAATCATAAGACTCACTAGCTGTAGTAAGAATATTGAGGATATTAATAAACTGAGCAAAAAAACAACTGTAAACTGCTCACATCCTATAACATTAGAAAAGAAGGCCCATTTAGACAAAGTAGGTAGATAACACAAATCCAAATGTTTAGTACTCACTCTCTATCAGGTATATGATTGTTAAGGAGTAGGGTATTTTCATTTTATCCTGCATGGAATCAAAAATAGTTGGGAAAGTACTTACCAGCTTCAAGAGGGGTTTTTGTAAGCAATAAGAAGTATGGATCCCTCCTACATATACAAGAAGTACACTCACAAACTAGATAGATGCATCACATTCAAATTGTGAGTAACAATACACAGAAAAATCATTTGAACACTTACTTTCTGTTGATGGTGTCATTTTGTTGCAGACTAGGAATATCAAAGAGGCACTTACCAGCTATGTAAATAAACAAAAATTCATGTTTGAGCAGAGGCAATCAACCTCAAGTCCATGGAACACCACTCACAGGCTATCAAATGTAACAAAACACATAGTCAACACAATGCTTGATTTGCATTTGATTAAGGAGCACTTACCCTCTGATTGACACCACAGGTAGCAATGAGCAACACCATATTAGCAATCATGGGTTCACCCAATATGAACCAGGCAGCACCCACCCTTGACTAAGAGTTGAAGGATGGTGGTGAGCAGAGTGTGAAGCAGTAATGGAATCTTACTCACTATCTGTTGGATGCAATCAAGTAATGGAGGACAGATAGCTGCAAATAGCATGAGGGAACATACAAGCTACAAAGGCATTACAAATATCAGTGCTTGCTTCTGGTAGACATACTGTGTACTCACAGCCTAATTGTAGCACACAAATGGTGAGCACAATAATGATGGCTAACAGCTTGAGGATATACTCACATCCTTTTAAAAGCAAGAGAACAAAACATTAGTAGTGAGATAACTTGCTGCATCTGAGGGGTGTACTGACATACTGGCCAAACACAGAGTGTTGTAGTGAGTATGAGGGATATAGATAGATAAAATGGACAAAATAACTTTCTGTGAAGATATGATACTTTGTCAAGTTGAGAACAAACAGGGGAAAACAGGGCTACTCACTCTCTGTTGTTGCAAAAAAAGGGTAGCACAGGAGTGCATGAAGCATAGACCAGAAACTCACAGCCTGGGGATATGGAAGTTTGGTATGAAATAGAATGAAATAGCCAGGTAGAAATTAGAATACCCACCAACTGTATGCAAGAGTAGCAGTAAGTGTAGTGTGACTGTGAAAGAAAAAGGATACTTACCCCCTTTCAAGGTGATATCACCATATGAGGTGGATAAATGGAGCAAACTATATTTATTGACTTACAAGCTGCCATAAAACCTGAGCAGTTGCATTTAAATGACACTGAATTCAAAGCTAATGACTTACAGTCTGGAGAAGTGTGATGATGTGAGCCATACAGGATTGCACCAAACAGGAATACACATACCTCCTATGACCACACTATGCATTAACACATGCTGACTGATGCAAAAGGACAATATACTTACAAGCTGACAGGAATATGTACCATTTCCTTGTGAATATATGGCCTTATTCAATAGACAAAGACACCACTTACCATCTGTTGGATAGAAAGTGTGCAATAAGTGCCCAATGCCACCCCTGATCTTCAAGGGTTTATTACTTACATCCTTTGGGGAGGAATAGTGTCAATGAGCACATGATCCAAAGGCTGGAGAGATAAGCTACACACAAACTAAGAACAAAGTGAGCACATAAACATGGACATCAAATACAGAATCTATAGCCTACACTCTTGGAAAGTGACAGCCTATGTAAGCAAGACACAATCAATGGCCACATCAGGTACATTGATCACCTACTTTCTGAGGGCATAAGAGGTTGGATGAGGGAGAGATGCCATACCAAACATCCTGGTCACTTACCACCTTTTAAACAAACATAGAAATATGTCTGAGAACCATCTAGGGTAGAAGGTGTATGACTTACCATCTATTGAAGTAACACCTGGTGAGTAAGATACTGTAATTTCCAGCATGTTAGACACTCTGCTCACAAGCTGTTTAAAATGAATTCCTCATTGCAATTGGTGTGCTGTAGATCTACAGGCAAAGAAGTAGCTTACCCTCTGATGGAGAAAGAGTTAGAATGCATACACAAAGGAGTTATCCAGGTCACATGCTGGAATGACTCACTCTCTAGAGTAATCACATCCCAATTGTGATTAGAGACAAAGGGCCAAGCTGACCAAGCAAAAAAAATAAGCAACTCACCCACTACTCAGTGTATATGAAAATGATTAAGTAGACCCCTAGCTGTAGCAATCAGACCATGTACATACCAGTGGCTAGAAGTCCAAATATAGATTTGGTAAAACATAGTATCATTTTAGCAGAATCAGAGAAAAGCACTTACAAGCTGTTAAGGTTTGAGGCATTCAATGGTGAATGCTTAGAGAAGAGAGAACCAGATAGACACATACTTCATCCTAAAAAGGGGCAATGAGAGAATGAGCTGTAGCAGATACATAGATGGCAATGAGTAACATACATCCTAATCAAAGGTCAATAAGTTATCAAAGATTTATTAGTATTCAGTGTACAAGATAGTTACCAGCTGTCAGTGCAAAGTGAGACACCAGAGCTCAAAAAACCAGTGTATCAAGCACTTACAATCTATATAGGCAGCAGTGAGTGGGTTGAGTCATATAAATTTAGGAAAGCTCATCACCTCCTAAGGACAGTAAAATGAGTCAATACCAATATGCCTGAAACAATATAAAGATATGCATACTTTTCGCTGGAGAATCATCCAGGATATATGATGCATGAGTTGGCAAGAGTATTCTCCATAACATAAACAGTACTCACTCGAAACTAGGTAGGAGAGATTACCAAAAGAAAGGTGTCAGTGAAGCCAATATAATGAAATACATGTGTATGTGATCCTTACCTGATATATTGTCAATTACAAACATAAGATTCTTGTGAATATTAGGAGGTGGTCTTCACACTCACCCAAAGGTAGGGGTATGAGACGCCCACATTCCAAATGAATTGATCAAATTTTTTCCCTGGGAGAAATTCACCTGACTCGAATGCCGCTACAATGGCCCAATGTCATCAATTTTTATTATGTTAGTCTTGGTAAGCATGAAGAGTCCCACCCTGCGCGGCGGCGGTGACAACTCCACTATCACCAGATGTGGCAAGATTCATAAAAGTAATGCAATGATTAAAGAGGTAGGAACTTGCCTATTGACAAAATTCGCTATGCAGAGTTCCACATTGTTATTCTGAACGGTGGCGAGCAATAGCTTCAAGGCGTCGGTATCGAGGGCGTCCGAGGTCTTGTCCAGCAACTCGGTCATGGTGCGTTTGATCACCTCATGTCCGGCCTCTCCGTGCATATCTGAGATAACAAAAACCTTGTGAGCCAAAGGAGCTTTGATTGATTGAGGAGAAAGTTTACTTCGAATGCGTAGCTCTTTCTTCGGAGGATATCTTTGCTCAAGGATGCGATGAAGATGAACGCACTCGAATTGCTTGTTGGCACGGCGAGGAGCTCCATTCTGCGCCTCGGAATGTCCAAAGCCTTCCCGGCGGAGCTCGTGGTATGCTTGGCCATCAAGGCTGTCGAATTTAGTGAATAACGCGATCACAGGAACTTCATTTGCAAAGCGATCGTTAGGAAGCGAGATGTCGCATAAGTGAAAGAGGTAAACCCAACCTTTTCCAGTATCGCATCGTTTAAAAAAATCGAGCTCCGCAGCCGTTATCATCCTGGCGTCGTGGTCCGTAGGAAGGCAGAACCTTGATTGTAAAATGTAAGTGCCAAGCGAGTGTAAATGCAGGCTTGTGCACGCACCAGATCGCATGAAGCTGTTTATCCACGGACCGTTCGGCCGCTCGACTATTGATGAACGCCCTGGCGGTCTCCAATTCCTCTTTGCTGCCTGCCTCGAAGCCGCGGGAGTCGTGAAACACGAATCCTGGATTGCTGCGAAAACGCAGCTCGTGCTCGATGTCGTGGATTCCGCGCTGGGAGCGTACGTTAGACGGAGCGATCAATGTAGTTTTTGCTAAGGCTCACCCTTGAAGTAGGCGACAGGATCGATTTCTTGGCCCAGATCTTATGGATATCCAAAAAAAGGGTTACTTGGAAATAAAATACGTGTTCACTGGGGAACGCCATACCCTTCGTCCTTGCTGATTGTAAACTTGGGGTGCCTCGCTGGTCCCGCAGACGGCCTGGAGAATAGTGGTCTTCCCCGCGTTAGCCTTGCCCATTATGAGCACTCTGAAATGCTGGTATTTGCTTCGGAGTTGGATCGCTTCTTCCATTGTGATCTGCGTCACGAAGGTTGACGTTCGGTGCTGGGTCTCGACCGTAAGCTGAAGATGAGTCCCGGCAGCGTGCAGGCGGGCTAGGTAGGAGGACGTAGAAGCACTGGGAGACAAGACGAGGCAGCTGTCAAAAGCGGGCCTTGAGGCTGGTATGGGAACGGCGAACATTGTCCGGACCCCACTGGACTATACCGGTTATATCACTGAGTGGCTGCCTGCGCACGACCAGCGATATTAGCGCTCTCAGTCCATGGCCAGTGTGCCTTCAGCAGAGGAATTTCTGCGCATATGCCCCAGGTAAGTGCCAGACCGAGAATGTACGGGCCACGGGGAGCCGTGCTCCGAGCCTGGCTCGGAGCTTGCTCTGCATCAGGAAAATGTGACGTTACTCAGCTCCACTCAAAAATACTCAAAAACCCTTAAATTTCACTTGGATTGTGTAATAAGTGGAATTGAGGGCTCAAAAGCACTCTAAGCAATTCTGAGTAAAATCTAGCAAAGCAACCCCACCCCAAGATATTTTAAGTGGCTTCAAGCAAATATTCAAACATGAATAATTCTTTCCAGACCACAGATATCTGACCTGAGCTCCCTGGTGCAGGATGTGACAAGGCTATATGCTGGGACCACACACCAAGATCCAACCAAATGTGTGTCATTATGATGTAAATGAGCAAAGAATTTGGCCAAAATTCAAGTAAATCTGAGGAAATTCACATTTTCCTGATGTGAGCCACGGCATGGTTCAGCGGGCTGTTTGGTGTTTGGCCCTGTGTGATTTCAAACTCAGCCAACGCGTCCAACTTCCTGCTGCGTCGTCGACTCAACGCCACGCCTTATGCAGATCTCTTCACTCAACGGCACCACGCGCAGGATGATGCAACGGCAGGGGGGGGGGCAAAGGTCAGAGGTAAGTACCCTCAAAGAAGGCCTCTTTTTTTCTTTTTCTTCTTTAATTACTAGTGGTCCACGTACTAGCATACTAAATGAGCTATTGCCCTTAGAAATCACCGTCCATTTCCCCGCCTCTCGCGCGCCGTGGCCACACTCTCTCCCCTCGCCACGCCCTCATGAAAATGTGACGCAAAAGCACACGGAAAACTCCAGTACCATAGAGAGAGGTCGCACCAGCAGTGGAAAGCCGCGCACCAGGTGCGTACCCCGAGCGCGTGGATTTTTTATTTTATTTTTCTTTGTTTCGCTAATCCATTGTACTACTCCCCCACGTTCCTCTCCAATGCACCAGGGGCACTGTATGCAACACGGTCTCGGGAACAATGTAGGGATGCACCCCCGCGCAAAGCAGAGGGGGCATTCCCCCAGCGCCCTCCACCAGCCCATTCTTCCTGACACCTGCCCACCCGCCCCCTTCCCTGGCGAATATGTGCGCCATCCTCGGATGGCGCGGCAGAAGGGACTAGCTCAGGCGCGTGCGTGCATTCGGGTGGCGCGTGCCTTCTGCACGCGCTTGGCGCTAGCGTAATGCAGGATGGAACAGACGGCGTATGCGAGGGGGAGGAGGTCGGCAATTAATGGGCAGTAGGTGCGAGGTACGTGCCCCCCGAACGCGTGGAGGGGGGCGTCTTTATCTTTAATGTATCTCAGCCCGCCGACATTCACCTCTATACATGCAGGCTTCCCATTACCAACGAATGCCCCCAACACGCTCCTACATCCCCCCCCCCATCTATGGTGGTGGAGGGGGGGCTTTTACTAATCCTGTTCCATTCGCAGGCTCGCCGCTGCCTCTTACATCGCTACAACCACCCCCCTGTGCTCCCCTCCACTAACCCTCACCCCTGATGGCCTGGCGCACGGGTGACATGAGCCTGCGGAGTAGCACTAAGCCGCACGTGCTTCGCGTCACGCAACAACGGATGGCACACTGCGCCACCCGTTGTTTGGGGAGATGGAGTGAGGCGCGGAGGCGCCTCACTCCATCTCCCCCTCCAAACTTGCCTTCGGCGAGTTTGGGCTTTGATGAAATAGTTATAAATGTATATACTACTTTTCTAAATATATAACCCATGCTTGAAAACTTATGCGCTGGCGCCAGCATACAAAACAATGATACAGTTTGCACCAAAGTCTTGCCCATGCAATCATCAGCGAAACAGATATCTACTTGGGTTAGTATTATATGGAGCATATATGGCACAAAAGTGGTGGAATCACTGTAATTATTATAAGGCCCTTTATATGAATATCATGTTCTGCATATAGCAGCCCAATGCAAAGGGCAAGCATTATAGACTTGACAATTCTTGCGAGAGAATATAATTATTGCAACGCTTATAATCACTCGCAATCTTACAATCTCTCTCACCAAAAGGACCATAAAAATTGGCTGCTTTATCCGAATTAGGACAAAAGACCGTGCGCTTTTACTTCCACATTGGACTGCAATTATAAGGAATAGTATATTAAATTTCCAAATCTAGTATTTACATCACTCCCTATCAAGAGAAAGCGGTGTGCGCGCGCTAGGACTCATTAGGCGTTCTGCGGTAACCAGGCGCACGTGCATGCGCTTGCTCTTGCCAACGCCAGTAGATACGGGACTAGCTACCTGCAGGTAGAGGATGTCGGGGATATACCAGGCCAGCAAACCGCTCTAAATGGGGGGTGAAAGGGACGCCTGGAGATGTGGGGAAAGAGTTAGCCGTGTAACATGGAACGGGAGATACACGGACTGCGAATGGAATTGGGCAACGAATGCTTGGTCGGAAGGTAAAATTCTATGTTATTGGAACGCTCTAGGAACCAGGATCAGATTAATCAGGTAGAGACAGCAATGAACTGAGGAATAGACATACTTCATAGTGGAGGGAGGAATCAGAATATACGTGTAATGTGAGAGTGGAGAGTGAGGGTGACTTGGTATTGCGATGGCTCGTTGGAGCGTCCCAATTTCGAACTTGATAGTATGATAGGGCAACGGCCGCGGGGGCGTCTGTGGCAAGTGAAGTGGGCATGAAAGACATGGCGGGTGTGCAGCATGCATACGATCCTGAAGATGGAAGATGGGGGACAAACAATACCAGAATTCTAGAGTCTTCGGTTTTTGAGGCCGAATGGTCGAGTGTATTTGATGTGCAGTATTTGTCTGCTATCAGATGTGCTAATAATACCGTTGATGACTACAGTCCGCGCAGAAGCAGATACTCGCAGCAAACCCGTTCAGCTTTTCACGTTCGAATTCGAGGGCAAGATAAACTCCTGTCCAAAGCAGACAAAAAATGCATGATTTGGATACAAAATTCTACAATATTAGCGGGGACGAGCCCTCGATTATCCACTTCAAGCTTTGTCCAATTCACCATTCCGCGGTACCTATCTAGCTGGCACATAAGAATTACGGATCGATTATATTGCTCTTATAAACATGCCAGAAGATTCCAGTACTCTGATATCCCACCCATAATCTTCTATTAGCTTATAAGATCGTGTATTATTACACGGGCTTTATTTACCACATGGATGCATCTGGGCTACTCATAAGCAACATAATCGAATATCTGCGTTTTTCTAAATTGCTGATGATTGAACTAGCAAATAGCTTGTAATATTACTGGTGTTGAGTAGGTGCGCTCGCAGATTATGTAATTACGTAAGCAGTGCTGTCAGACACCGAGGATTGCTGAAGGCTCGGAGCAGACCCTGTAAATGTGACTTCCTGTGAGCTGTATTCCCTGCCAGCTTCAGCATCAGGGAAATTCCCACATGGTCGACCAAGGTCGGCTCAAGCTGTTGGGCCATTACGTAAAGGGTCTGAAGAGCTTCATCCCTCAAGTGCACTCAACACCAGAGTGGCAGAGTCTGCCATCATGCACCATTACCTCCCCACCCCAGTGCCTGATCATTCGTCATGGCCATCTGTTCCAATCTATCATGATCTATCATCAAATGTGATGTACACCCACTCATTTATCATTGCTTAAGATGTACATTGATATCAAATATGACCATCATCTGCTAAAATAATTTATGGCCATCTTTTTTGATGTTCTTGGCAAGTGTCAGCAAACGTAAAACAATAGCAGCCAATTTTTTTGTCATCAACTTCCTCATGACATATTTACAACATTATACAGCGCATAGAGGTAGTGTACGCTCAGAGCTTGGGCAAAACAACGAAGTCACGTTTGTCTTTGGAAGAGCATAAATACTGAACGTATGCTTGCCATTTTTTTGCCAACATGGTTCTCTCATCTCATTCTCTCCCTCAAATGCCACCTTCTTAATAAAGTTATAACAGATATTGATTACTTAATCTATAGCAAGATGTATTTACAATTAACTACTTACTTGTAGTAATGCAGTGGATAAAACTTGACCGCTTGCTAGGGCTTGACAAGAATTAGTATCCACACTCCTGGATTATCCAAATCCATGAGTCCAAGGCCCTATCCATATCCCTCTGTCATTCTTCTCTGCATGAGGTATCCATGGATATGTGCTCTTGGAGTCATGGATTCATGGATATGTTATACTCCCAGAATACTGCATTCCCAGAGTCATTTGCATTCCAGAGTCAAGAATATATCCACCAAGTGAATGGAGGGGGAAAATGGAAAGGGGGGAAAA
>KL198023.1:459861-471660 GCA_000697705.1 Botryobasidium botryosum FD-172 SS1 | reverse complement strand
TTTGAATTTCCTATATGAGTAGGCATGTATCCATGGATAGTATTCTTATTCACGAGTACATATATCCATGAATACTTTTGAAAAGAATAAGAATACAGGAGTTTCATTCTTATTCTCACCACAAAATGAATATTTCAATCCAGGAATCCAAGGATTCAGGATCTGGTTCCTATTGGTTCTTCATGAGTATTCCTAAGAACATTGGACTCCTTTCCATGCCCTAAAGCGCCGCTTGCTGGAGTGGAAGATCTGATGATCTGAGAGGACTGGGGGGACTTTGGACAAGCTCTTTTTTTTTGGAGTAAAGGGTGTAGCATTGCCAGATGAACTCAGTAAACTAAGTAAGTGATACAAAAATCTACATAGGTAACTAAGACCAGGGCCCTTGGGTGAATTTGAAATGTAAAAAGAAGAAAAGAAGAGTAGAAGCAAAACATGTGCAGCCCCCAGTGTAACTAATAAAAGAAACTAACTAAGGGATAATGTGGGGGGTCCAAGTGTTATGGTGAACACTGACTTTCCCCTGTTGGTTATGTAAGTTGAGTAAGGCAGACAAAAATAGTGGGAATTATTTTGACTGCTCAGTTCTAGCAATGGGTGCATGAAGAAGGTGGAGGGGGCAACAGAGAACAGATGCCCCATGTGGTGGTGCAAGGTGGTGAAGGGGATAGCACATAGGAGATGTCTAAGGGGGGACATCCCAGTGCAAACAGAAGCCCAGGATTCCCTGAGGGAAAGGAGCCACTGAGCAAAATTCCTCCCATAAAAAATGGACAACACCCACAAAAAGCTGAAAACTCCAGTTTTTTGTGGGCTGACACCCATTTTTCCAGATGGTCATCCATTTTTTGTGGCTGATCACCCATTTTTATGGATGGTCATCCACTTTTAACAGCTGGTCATCCATTTTCATGGGTGATCACCCAGTTTTCCTGTATATCACCCGTTTTTTACAGAATGTCACCCGTTTTTTACAGACTGTCACCCATTTTTTACAGATTATCACCTGTCACCCATTTTTTACAGACTTTCACCTGTTTTTTTACAAACTATCACCCATTTTTTACAGACTATCACATATTTTGCACCAATTATCACCCATTTTGCACCAGCTGCATCAATCTGTATGGAGATCACATACATCTAAGTATTCTGCTGATGAAGAGGCTTTTCCTCATTAATCTGGGCCTGCCCATCCCTGTCCACTACCCACCTCCTGCCATTCAAATTGATTAAGCCTATTAGCCCAGAAATATTCCAAGCCCACTCTACCACATTACCACCTTTCTCAAAGTTAGATGCTGTGATGTATCGGCTCCTGGGGAGGTCCTTATGCTTGGAGACCTCAAACTCCTTAATCACAGCAAAGGCCAGTGAGCGATGACGTTGGAAAAAGGCATCTGCTGTGACCTCCTCTGGCACCTCAGGGCTGCTGAAAAAACCAGGAGGAATTTGGGCTCTGTGAATGCAGAAAAAGTATAAAACCTGCCCAAATCTTTGCTTCATGGATTGGCTCTGGGCTCCCTGATTGGAAGGCCTCCAAAACTTGCAGTAGAATCTCAATTAGTTCAGTAATTGAAAAATAAATGGACATACTTACCTTCACATGGGAGGCATCCCTATGAACATCAGCAAATGATTCACTTTCAGTGCAGTTTGCATGAATTCGATCCCCCCGTTCACCACAGGCCAATCTTCCCCAGCACTGAATAGCCTTGATGTGGCCCAGAAGCTGGATGACCTGCACAAAGTCCTCCTCTGATGCACAACGTGCTTGATCTTTGGCTAGATGCTGAGCAAGGAGTTCAACATGCACTGGGCTGATCTTGGTTTTCTTCACCCTGACAAAAAGTGCAAACTCATCCAAGTCAAGATCTTCCTCAGAGGTGTCATCATTATCATTCTGGTCCCCTTCTGTCCAGTCAAGATGGTCCATCCAGTTTGCTGGTGGAGGGCGAAAGCGAAAGGCACCTGCAGGAAAGATGTAGCGAGGACGCAAGCTTGGCAAAATCTCTGTCTTAGACCTAAAATATCAAGCTTAGCAAATTGAAGCAAGAAGGTGAACAATATTCCTTACACCAAGTTTGCAATTGAAATCTCCTCAACTATTGATGCACGTTGGGTGAGACCAGAATAAGGGTGTACCCTGGACTGGACCAGCTTTCTCAATCGTCCACAGAGGCGCTCCATGGCAAATTCCCAGTATGCCCAAAGAGGTCCCTGCCAGTCCAGATAGTCTGGAATGTGCAGCAGGTTGTGAAACACAGACAGACAAGCAGGCAGCCGATCAGGATCATATTGGTAGTAAATTCTGATGAAACAAAAAAATATTCAGAATCAAGCATGCACATTACCATGTACAAAAAGCAAACAAACCTTTCATATTCTTCAACAAATTTTTGAATGTTTTTGCGAATTAAACCAATTGTACTCCGCTTGATTGAATACTGTATACTGTCCTGAATTGCCTCAACCAGCAGGACCCATAGCTTCAAGCATGGCCTGCTTTCCTTGCTGGTGTAGATGGTGGCAAACATTGGGAGGGCAGCATAAAGCAAAAAATTCAACCAGTCCTCAGACACCATGTCACCCTTGTGCTGGGAAATATTTTTGAACTGCTTGCCATAGCTAGCAGGCACTGTGGCAGAGGATGCCTCCAGCTGTGTGCATAGGTCCTTCCAGGTCTCCCTGGGGACTGCATATGGCTCACCATCATTGGGGACAGCAGTAAACTCACCAATGGCATGTTCAATAAGTCTGGGCACTACATTGAGACAGACAAGGTGTGCCATGCCAAAGGGAGTTGACTGGGGGAATCTGAGAGAGGAGAGATTCCTAAGAATAGAGTCACCATTTATACCAAGGCCCTGCATCACATCTTGGGCATTACTGGCAGATTCAATAAGCCTAATGTGAGCCCCATGGCTTTCATGGTCCCTGTATGGCAAATTGGACACATCATAATCAGGGCCACCCTGTCGAATGGCTCTGAGGTATGGCTGGCCATCCCAACCATCAGGAGTAGTGATGGGATAGTAGTAGGTGGAGTTGGCAGCACAGAGGCACCCAACCAGCCGACATGTCCTGCAGGGAACTACTGCCCCATGCCCCTTCATATTTGTGAGCTTTGCAACAGCAGGTTGGTCACCACCCACAATAGGGCATGGCCGAGATTATCCTGGATCCGCGAATAGTCCCGAGAATACACTATTGACTAGACCCTGAATACCGGCTTCGCAAATCCGGTCATTCAAAAAGTTATACGAGTAAAGAGTTAAGACTGCCGTAATCTGTATTCCTCCCGAAGGTATTCGCGAATATGTGTACTCGCGAATAGGAATACGAATTCGCAAAACAAGCTGTAGCTGGGTGAGCCCGTCCATCTGGCTAAATTCTGGCCACATGCCACCTTCTCGTCTCGCTCGCTGACGTTCAAACTGATCATCGTTCTCTTGCTCCCGGTCGCCCGTGCCCTCACCCTCACGCCCTCATGCCCTCGCGCCCTTGCAGTACTTTCGCACCCTCGCTCTCAAGATCATCATTCTCCCCCGTCTCCAACGTCTTGCACGGAAAGGGCCAGGGTGACCACAAGGCCACGGGGGAAATGCTATGGACGTACATACTTGAGGGACAGCGTGTCCATGTGCTCACTGGGTCTTTTCTAAATAGTATGTACCCCATGGCTCGCTCCAGCAACGTGTCGCCATCGCCCATCCCACATGTACGTGCCGCCCAACCCCTACGCACCTATTGCTATGATCACCTTACCTCTTCGACTGCGGCGTATGGGATCCCCACAGGTCGAGCCAAACGACCGATCAATCTTGCCCAAGCCACGCTCTCGTCACTCTCAAGAGGCCGAACACAAACTTCCACGGCAAGTCTACAACCCCGGCACGATCACGACGGCAGCAACGCCGATATGACTTGGGTAACGGCATGGATGCGCCATACGGCGGCAACGACGCGTGTACCCCTGCTTCTTTCGTGCCCCCGTTGTACTCTCGCCGCCCCTCTCGCCCCTCCATCGCTCTCCTTGCATCGTCGTTGGCCCAACCACGTCTCATCGCCGGCCTCGCGTTTCCGCCCTCATTGTCACCCTCGCGCCCACTCTCATCTTATATTCCCATCGCCCCTATCAAGTCTCCATTTCCCCCACCATTCCCACACTCGACGCAGACATTTGTGAGAGCCTGGGCTCGAGTAGGGTCATTTCAAGCCACCCGCGTTGTGACTCGAATACAAACCCACAACACCCGCAATGGACACCCAGTGGCCACCGCGCCTGTACAGTGAGTTATTGCGGTTTTCACTTCCTGCCTGTTCACTAACACACCCACAGTCCACTTCCCAAGCAGAGCGTGCAAACTGAAGGGCCGCAGTCTTGGCTTGTGCCCGCTCCAAGGACGCCCATTCATGTGGCATATTGGAGACCATATTGAAGGCTGCTCCGCTAGCTCAGGTAAGCCCAAATCACATTCTCTAACCATAAACACAGCTCAGGTGGCCGCGATTTGGGCTCAAGCATATCCGTCCGAGCTAATAGGCAACCAGGAGCCACCTCACCAACCACGTGAGCCACCCACGGCTGCGAGGACTGCCCCACGGACGCATATGCGCGCCAAACGCGTTTTTTTCCGCACAATCAAACGGCAAGAACGACTCGAGCAGCTGCGCCCCGGCGTGCCTATTTGCACCACGCGACGGCAGCAGCACCCGTCCTCCCTCCCTACATCCCATCGTGCTCCCATCTCCTCGTTGCCCCTATTGCATCCCTGTCGCATCCGCGTCACCTCCCACGTTCATCACGTCTATCGCCATCTCCTCGGCACTCACATACTTGTTGCCTACTCACAATGCGGTCAGGTGAGTTGAATGACAGCAGCAACGTGCGCCCCCTACTCCCTCTCGCACCCCCATCGCGCCTCCATCACCCTCCCAATATTGTTGGCCCAACCTTGGGTTTCTGTCCGCGCCATCGTCCCCACGCCGCCATCTTCCATTTCGCACCCCCATCGCCCTCGTCTCGGCCGCCCCACCTCTGTTGCCTCGCCTCCACCAGTCCCACACCCAACGTGATGGCGTGAGAGGGCTGAGCCCAAGCAAGGCCAGCTCGACCGGTGCACCCGCCAAACAGCACTCGCAGCGTGCCTCGAATACCCGGACTTGCAACATCTGCGACGGGCACCCAACGGCCAATACAGATCGGTTGCCGCGTCACCCACCCCCTCGTTCGCCCCGCCAGCACTCTCACTGCTTGCTTTCCCAAGTAGATCGTGTATGATGCAAAGGGCCACGGTTTTGGCTCGTATAATTTGAGACACCCAATCAAGACACACGACAGTTGCCTCCCCAGCTACGCGAGCCGCCCATGACCACGAGGACCATCCTGCGAAACGACATGCACACGTTTTCATAGCGCGAGCAGCCGCGCCTTGGACACGCGTGCGCGACGCGGCGGCAACGACGCTCGTCCTCTCATCGCGCCCATCTCCCCTGTTTTCCCTATCCCTCGCCCCCTCGTGGCCATCATGCTTTCACCGCCGTTCTCACCTCCCCATTGCCCCCACCGCTTCCCTATTGTCCCTATTGCCCATAATGGTGTCCCACATCCTTGCCATTCCCGTCGCGTTCTCATCGCCCTCCTCGCAGCTTTATCACTGCCCTGGCACCCTCAGCTCAGCCATTCCCCATCTCGTGTCTCCCTACCGTCCCCCCTATCACTTTTTTCTATCATCTCAAAGCCCATCGGCATCATGTTCCCCAGTCCCTTTCCTGTATTAGCTGTATACTTTTTTAAAATGCTAATTTCCCGACCGCTTCCTGTACGATTTCCGGGCTTTTTTCTTGTCATCTCATGACATGGCTGAACTAATATCTTTACTGTTAAATGTAAATGAAATACATATGAATCTTGACCATGCGACTCGCATGATATCTTGAGCTCCAGAATGAGAATGCACCCTGGGAATCATATAGGCTTACTGAATCTGTGGCCAGACATGGCATATTCGCGAATACAGCAGGTATTCGCGAATATTTGACTCCGGAACCAAGGTATTTGCAAATACCAAGTATTTGCAAATACCAAGTATTTGCAAATGCATCAATTCTCAATTCCAGTATTCACAAATACAAAATCAATGGGGAATAAGAGTATGAATAAGAATACCCTCAATTATTTGCAAATACATATATTCTGGGAGTAGGAATATGTAATCTTGTCATGCCCTAACCCACAATGATGAAATAGCCACCAGCATCAATCAGCCTCTGCTCATGTGCATTCCAAACTCCTGGAATGCCCTGCATGAGCTCCCCAGCCTCAGTGTCCAAAGGCACAAGGTAGGAATTAAAGTCCTTGGGGTAGCGAGGAATGATTCCTGCAAGGATGAGATTCTTTTTCAAGAAGTGCTCAACAGGTGGAAGACTGTAATTGACCACAAGAAGTGGCCAACAGTCAAAATGCCCTGTTTCAAACAGGCTGAAGCCATCTGCCCAGAGGCCAAAGGCAAGATCAGTGGCATGATGGAAATGAAGATGGCCTAGAGGGGTGCCCTTGTAGCATGCTTCAGTATGGCACAGCTCAGGGTAATGCTCCCCATCATAGACATCTTCAACATCATCACTGGTTTTGTTCTTTGCATAGTCTGCACCATATGTCTGCAGTGCTTTTGCAACATCCCCATTACCCCACATTGCCTTGATACAAGGCTTCAGTGGTAGGTAATCAAAAGTGAGGATGGGAACAAGCTTGCCCTTCCTGGTGACAAAGACAGGCTTGCCACAGGCAGGGCAGCCATGCTCGCGAGCTGCAGCAATGTCAGGCTCTAACACAAAGCCATGACAGCTGTCAGGGCACATAGGGTAACACTGGGGTGTAAGCCCAGCAATGCTCCTAAGGCGCTGGCGAGTCTTATAAAAGCTCTGGATGCAGAGCTGTGGAAATGTCTCACGGATGCGGTTGTACATGCCCACAGTGGCAGCACCAGTCTCATCCATAGTGAGGAGGAAGGCTTTGAGGGAATTCATATCCCCATCATCCAGAGCCAGCTCTGATTAGAAGAAAGTCTGGAATGAGCACCTGCATTATTATACCATTCATACAATGAAGACATACACTCTTGGATCTCTTGCTCAATTTGCAGGTCCACATCCATTAAAAACTCATCAGCATCACTATCACCTTCAATTCCATCCTCCTGGTCATCCTGGGAAAGAAGCTGATCCTCCAAGGCCAGGCCAGCCTGAGAAATGATGGCTTCGAGGTCTTCCAGGGAGCTCCCGATGCTGTGTGGACCCCAAAACTCTGAGTCTACCTACGAGGTTAAATTAATTTTTTGCCCTATTTTGCCAAACAAAATTATGAGATAGGGGGTCAAATATTATGTTATGGTCAGGTCTAAGAGTTCAAACAAGGCCTTGAGCAGCCAGACAAGATGATTTAAACTTGCAATTTTAAGCAACATAATGCCATTATAGCAACTAATGTTGATTTTTTGTGACAAATTGTGCCCAAAATGGAATCAAAGACTTGTGTATGAGGGTAATAGAAGGGATGTATGTTTACAATGTGGAATGCAAATGTGAAATTAAAGATACAAGCACACAATGAGGGATGTAATTGCACAATGAGCATGATCTAAGCATGCATTTTCGAGCACAAGCTGCAGCTTATGAAGACTAATTTTGATTTTATTTTGACCCCTCTAGACAGAAGAAATAATACAGGTTTAAAGCATGAGCGCTGAGCATTTCAATTAAAAATACTAATTTTGAAGTTTAACCAACATTTTTCAAGCATGAAGGGACTATCCAAAAATCATAGCATTCAATTCTCCATGATAGTTTATTAATTACAGCAGTAATGGTAAAGATAATGACCATATTAACAGAATACAAGGTACATAATGGTACCATTTCATGTAAAGTTCACACATTTAGACGGCAAAATACATATATTGAAAGGCAAAAAATAATCAAGTTGTACATCAGGGATATGAATTGTTCACGCTGGGAGAGCCGACTTTTGGAAAAATATGAACAGCAAATTGTGGAGTACTAGGCACACATCGCTTACCATTTTATTCCGAAGTGTTTCTGGAAATGGATATGAGCCAAGAGCTGGACACACAAGGCATTTCAACACATACCTTGGAGTTGCTGATACATGTCGGACATTCTTAAGCAGAAAGCATTCTTACCAATCTGATAATAATCTGTGGGACTCGCAGACTGCAAACACCCCCACAGCTCAGCATAGTATGCATAGAAATGATCTGCTCGATCACACTCGGCTTCAAGGATTTCAACCTCCTCCCGACCCTGCTTGAGTCGAGCACGTGTGCGGAAATATTGGACACAATCAGCTACAAGAGCCAAAGGAAAGGTGAGAATTATGCAAACTAACAGAGAAAAAAAAACCTTGATTACCAGCTGCAGACCATGTGCCAGGATCCTCTGGAGCACACTCGACCAACCAAATCCAAGAGACTTCTCTCGAACCTTCACCAAGGGTAATCGACTCGAAATCCTCGGGTCCAGCTTTGATATCGGTGTCATGGAGTGGCCGAAACCGTGGATCGTTGTAATCGATCCCTAGGTTGAGAAGAGCTTTTCGCACACGCCGATACTCCGAAGCACAGCGACGCACATGAGCATTCAAGGTGTCAATATAACCTTGCATGCGGGTATTCGCTTTCTGACTGCGAGGTGCCTTTTGACTGTACTTGCCCCGAATTCCGCAAGATCGGTTTTTGATCATGAGTCGAAGCTCAGCTAGAGCATCAGTAGCCTGGGCCTCACGATACAGAAACTCATCGGCTGCCAGCTCATCCAAGCCAAACTTTGATCGTTCACATGCAGAGTACGATGAAGGGAGAAAATGCTGATATGACTCTGGTCCAGGTGCCTTGGTGGGCACGGCAACAGCACACGGCATATAGATTTGTCGGAACGGAAGCCACTGTTCGAGTCAATCAGAAAAGAGATCCCGAGCATAGTGGAGTGGTGAAGTCTCATTGTCATCCGCGAGATCCTCCCCTTCGGCAAGCTCAATAACCTTCTCACTTCTCTCATAGTCAGCATTTGCATAGCGGAACACTAAAACAGAGCGCACCGGAGAGTTTCCAATTCAATACTTTCCACGATAAACTCGACACGGTCGGAGACAACAGAGACAACAGTTTGTTCGCTAATAGACAAATCAGTCGTACGCTCAATAGTTTGAGTGGTGAGCTGAGTCAAGCTGGGAACTATAGAAAACTTGTTATTGAAAAAATAACTGCCGAGATATGGACACACACACCGACAGCACCCATCAGCTTATAAACACTCTGTACCTTTCCACCCTTGCCTTTCACCGGGTCAGTACTCAACTCCTCCCATTCCTCAACAAGTTCGGCAGGGTGAGAAGCCGCCAGCGCCTCAAATTCATATTGTAGCTCACTTAGGGTAGAGCGAGCAGATTGGAGAGAGCCTGGTAATTTATGGGCTGCAGGATATGAACATTAGCGATGTACGAGAGCGATGAGAGAAAAAAAGTACCTAAAGCAATCATGTGACCGAAATTGATGTCATTCATATGATCTTCGAGAAGCTCATGTCGATGGGCAGTGTTCATCTCTCGGGCGCTGGTGGAGACAAGGTTCAAGATAGCCCAATTACGCTCCGGGGCTTTGCCATCCAAGCACCCGACACCAGGAGTAAAGTAGAGGGAGTAGAGAAATTGACAATCTTCCTTGTGAGCCGACGCATGCCACTTGGGGATAACAAATTTAACGGTATTTATGTCAATATCCGGAAAGTGCTTCTCGAAATGAGTGCGGATCTTCCGACAGTATTGACAGTTGACATCATACGAGTGCACAATGCAGGGCACGGCACCGGCAAACTCTACGGCGCCAGCAAAGGCATAGTCTCCGTTTAGGAATTTCTCGCCCTTCTGCAAGTCAACAGTCGCATCGGGACGAAAGGAGCCATGACGTGCACACATGCACGACAGAATGCCAGTGACTGCAGCGTTCTTGAACTTGCTGGAGCGATAAATGTTGCCTGCTTTAAAGCCACTACAAGTTGAAACCTGGATGGACAGCACAGTAAGTATAGTCACGGAGACAACGAAAATATCACATACCGCAGTGTCATCTTTCGCAGCGGCAATATATTCCTGGTATTTCAACTCCTCGCGGAAGTACATATGTCCAGGATGTAAATGAAAGTCAAGAGGATTGAGCTGCTTCTGTAGCTGCCACTGGCGGAAATTGGCGTCTTTGCATAAATAGAGGGTATGTGTGTGACTGAGTGAGAATCAGCTGTTATCACTGTGCAAAAAAAAACATACACATACATCATGTCTTCATCAAACACTGCATCGGGATCAAAATTGATGCCAGGGTTGGGACACGCCGGGCATAAATATGCCATTGATTCGTTGTAAGGGGCTGGTAAAAGTGATTCCAGGCCCAAGGCAAAGCCGCTGCTGAGACGAAGCTGCAGCTCGCGCCACACTCGAACTACGATCTGGAACCCATCATATCGAAGCTAACAGACATATGTAAGATTATTTGACAGGTCTGCTGCACAAACATGAATCACATACCTTTGATTCCTCGGGAAAAAGAAAATCCGTTGTTCGAGCCAAGGATTTAATGTAGCCATATGAAGTGATCGATGTGGATAGGTTGAGCGTTCGAAAATGATGTAGTAATTGTAGTGTGTATGCACTCTTGGGCTGCACAAGGGTACTTGGAAACAGACATGCACGGAGGAGCTGCACAAATCGCTCCGGAGCTGTTGGACATTGGCAGTAGCCAAGGGAGATGGTGTGAAAGCCGTTGACGTGAGCCACTATCATTTTATGATGCGGCGTTGGGGATTGATCAGCAAATGGGCAAGATTGGCCACCATGACCAAGGTAGTGGACAAGGCCCAGGTCGGTCAGCGAAACAGGAACGAAACGTCCCTTCTTCCATTTCTCAAGCCGATGAAGAGGGGTAAAGCAGTGATCTGCGACAATGCAAGCAGGGCACCGTAGGCGGCTCCCATGACATTCGACACACCGGATAGTGCCAATTGGTGATGACGGACAAGAGCACCAATCTCCGAATGAAGCACTAGTCTCTAGGAGAACCAACTCATGCAGGATATCGTTGAGGTGGTCATGGAACTGGTGAAGATAACCGGTCGCCTTGCGGAGAATACGTGAGACACACAGCATGACAGGTAACAAAAAACAATGCGTGCTCACTTGTGAAGGACCATGCTCCTCCTCCTCCTCCTCCTCTTCCTCCTCCTCGCCTTCTTCATTGTCCGCATCGGAGGTATTTGCAACCGGAGGTAAAACATGATGGGAGCTCACGGGGGCACCGTCGGCGACCTGCAACCTAGTCTGCGTGCGAACCTTGGTATTTCCAGCGATAACATCGGTATGCCGCACTTGATCTTGAGTTGCGGCCATCTTCTGCCAAGTAATCACAGGACCCTGGTTAATGCTAGCAGATGTCCGATGTTTTTGTTTGGTTCAAAGATTGGCCCACTGTGCCACCAGTTTTGATCCAATCACTCAATATCCATAGTACAATATGTAGATCTATGTGGCAGCTACATTCTTTACATTGTGATGGAAGGTCATATCCTAGTAGGCTATGGAGAAAATGTCAAATTACTATTTTGGGAATAGCAAATTCGTCGTTCAGGGTCCTTTGTTTATTTGGCCATTTTCTCCACCACCTATGCAGAAAATTATGTTGACCTCAATGTAGCATCTTTAGATACCATTCCGGGACACCTTTTTCATCA
>KL198023.1:402774-459616 GCA_000697705.1 Botryobasidium botryosum FD-172 SS1 | reverse complement strand
TTGATCCAATCACTCAATATCCATAGTACAATATGTAGATCTATGTGGCAGCTACATTCTTTACATTGTGATGGAAGGTCATATCCTAGTAGGCTATGGAGAAAATGTCAAATTACTATTTTGGGAATAGCAAATTCGTCGTTCAGGGTCCTTTGTTTATTTGGCCATTTTCTCCACCACCTATGCAGAAAATTATGTTGACCTCAATGTAGCATCTTTAGATACCATTCCGGGACACCTTTTTCATCAATGCACCACTGGGATTCACTCAAAATTGGTGGCACAGTGAGGCAATCTTTGAGCCAAACAAAAACATCGGACATCTGCTAGCATTAACCAGGGTCCTGTAATCACAGGTTTCCTGGAGGACATTACTAAATGATAGACTGGCTTAGACAAGGCAATGAGAAACATATATTAAGAAAAGAGATGACGAGAAACTGCGGCAAAACATGACAAAAGTAGACATAGCGAGAGATATGACGATAGAAAAAGAAAAGAAAAAGAAAAATGAATACTACAATGGCGGCACGAGATGGCAAAGCACGATTAACATGAAAGAGGTGGCGCGAAACAAGCACGAAACTGTCAAGACGAGCAGTGAGTACGAAGCAGAAAATTAAGTGAAAGAGTGAATGACGAACATTTGAGTCCGGGTCAATTACGATCCGTCTGCGTAAACTTCCAACTCATCCTCCGTCTCCGGGAATTCGTCGTCGAGTCCCTCATCATACTCCAACCAATGTTCAGGAGTGGCACCCCCCATCACGTAATCGAGTGTCTGCTGCTGAAGGCTTGGCCCGGAGATACCCAACAGGGGCGTATCATCGGTGGCAGTGGATGACTCGCCTTCCCGGATGTCGACAGAGGGATCCGAGGCAATCGGCACATCGGGAGGCGCGGCAGAAGCAGCGGGGGCATCTCCTACAGACAGACCGGGACCCCCCTCATGGCCAGGAGTGGGCGACACGGGGTCTGACGGTGACACAATGCCCAGTGGCTGACAGGCCGGGGTGGCGGGGGATGGTGGGACGGTGTGGGAGAGATCGGTATCTGTAGACGAGGGCGCTGGCGAGCTAACAGCTTCCGTGATAGGTACGGCGAGGGCAGACGGCGATATGCTACCGGCACCGGAGCCCGCTTTGGCGGCTTTCCGCAACGCCCTCTCCTCCCAAGTGAAATTCCGACCAGGCCTCTTTTTCTTGATTGATTTTTGTCCCGACGACGGTCCTCGCAGCGGGCCTAATCGCACTCCTCCCGAGAGGGTCGACTCGCTAGGCTGAGTTGAGGAAGCGGGACCTGCACTGGTAGACGCAACGGAGGCGGGGGCATGACGCGGCCCTACTAGATACGGGCCAGCCCAGGCATTGACGTATGTAACCGGAGCGATGGGCGGCGAAGCGAGTGAAGGGGTATTTGGTGATACGCGAAGCGGAATGACATGACCAGTGGCGGGCACGGATGTGATAGGGAGAAACACGCCCGGCGGCGCAGGCGCACTGGACGTCATAAGCTGATAGACATCCTCTGCGTCGCGCACGCACAGCGAATACAGGTTGGCACTTTCATTATCCTTATCCTTTCCCATACTCCAATAGCCGCTGGCCACATGTAAGCAAGTGGCCTCTTGTCCTCGCCCTGGTAACCCAATCCACGGAGTGTGCTTGGCGGCGGGATCTGTGACGTCGTCGAGCCAGTAGAGAGGTAGTCCGTATCTGAGGGCCGTCATCTCAAACTCAAGATCGCGGCGCTGCCAGTGCATAATCACCCCGGTGAAACAATCAAGTTTGATAGCGGTGTTGGAGAGCAAGGTGCGGCGATGAATAATCTTGCCTTGCAGCTTCTCCTGCATGAATGCCCAGCCCCATATCTCCGCAATCCAACGCTGAAGGTCATAGAATGACTTGGACGCGACGCGGAACGACGAGACACGGTCAAGGACCACCCAATTGAAATGCTGCTCCTCCCACATAGGAGTATTCTTGAACTGCGTAGTGGTAGCAGCCAAAGCCTTGAGATGACGGACCCCAACGACCCACGAGTCACGAAGCACAATGCGTAACGTGGAGCGGATGTAGCCCTGATCTCCCCCACTCCAATACCACACTTTCTCGTCATGCTGGTCGAGGGCTATCAAGAACGGGACACTATTGACGCCAGCAACAGGAGGAATTTCCCACATACTGCATGTTGGGATAAAATGAAGCCATGGACAGTCACGGTCATAGGGGTACATGCACATTAGCCAGTCTCTGTTGCCGTACGTGCCGTCGGGTTGTAGAGGAAAAGGGGGAGGGGAACCGGGATGGCGCGGAGCCGAGGGATCGATAAGGTCGGGATGGGTGGGCGACACCGGATAATTGGAGAGGTTGAAAAACCGCAGTTCAAAGTGGCGGCTGTCTTGCTCGTAGAGACAAAAGCACTCACGAACAGTAACGGTATTCGCGGCTGCGCAAGTTGTAATGTAAGAATAATAATCTCAGATGGACGCAAGGCAGGAACGCATTGGTACTTACAAGATGTAGACATAGCTGCAACACAAGCAGGGGATCACGGGGCAGGGGCAGGGGCAGCGCACACGGCACGGCGGGGTTACCAGGGAATAGACGGACATGGATGCACGGGCGAGGGCCGAGCGTGAGCGAGGACCAGGAGAGCGAGAGCCAGGTGTAGGCGAGGACTAGGGCGAGGGCCGTCGTGTGGGCGATGGTGATGGTGAAAGTACGTTGATGTCGAGAAAAGGGGACGCGTGAAGTGCGAGCCTGGAAACAGGCCACGGTAGACCGCCCAAAAGAAGACAGGCAGATTCAAGATCCGCCTGGGAAAAGAGGTGCGCAAAAGGTACGACTTAAAGAAGGAGAGAAAAGAAAAGAAGAAAAAAAACATGCGAGTCTTGGAAACAGGACTCGTATGAAGGACCCGGCTGGAAACAGCCAGACCTTAAAAAAAAGAGGGCAAGGAGGGGACTCACGAGCGATTGGTGCGAAGGCGGCAATAAGGGGCAGCGGCGGCGGCGGCGATGGTGGGCGGCAGCGGAGGCGGCGGTGATGGCGAAGAGGGCAGCGAAGAAGGGGGCAACGAGGAGGGAGATGAGAATGGCGACGATGGTGAGGGATAAGAGGAGGGAGGCGAGGAGTGGCGAAGTGCAGCTTAAAGGGACAGGCTGTTTGCCAGTATTTACCTAACGTGCACTTGCTTCCAGTACTTGCGAATCACAGATCCGAGGATGTCCGACCGCAATACTCAATGCCAAAGTCCCCATCTGCTTCCGTGACACCCATGCTCGCCCATCGCCGACCTCATCGCCGCCCACCTCACCTCCAGCCGCTCTCTTGTTCTTATTTTTATTTTTTATTATTACTTTTTTTGCCCCGTTTCCAGGGCACGCTGAGCCTGTTTACCAGGTCTCAGCGGTTCACTCTTTCGTTTTTGCTCGGGCCTGTTTCCAGGTGCCATTTTTACTTGGGCCCGTTTTATAGTGCTCGTGGAATACCGCACTCCTGTGGTCGGACCTGAGTCGTGACCCGGCCGTCCAATTTGACATCACCGTGCCAGTATCCCATCCCCGACTTCGCCGCGCGCGCGTCCTCGACTGCCCATTTTATTACCAACGGTCCTGCCTTCAACAACGCAATGATCGCTTGTAAGCCCTCTAATTTTTCTTTGCTTCCAATACTCATGTCCATCATTTTGAGCACGGGTCGTTTTCTTCCATCTTCGCTGCCGCGACACACTAGCGATCGCATCCCGTCAGGTGCGAAGCACACCCACGCGTATCCTTCGGGCAAGCTAGACGCTCAGAGAAGCCCGTGAACCCTACCGAAGTTTCATCTTAACTCGGCATCGCGTTGGTCCCAATCCTGGATATTATATAATCGGTCAGCCCACACTCTGTCCGCGTCTATATAAACCCCCGCTCCTCCTTCTTCGTCCCCCATCTCCCCCCCACTCACTACCTCATTCTTTCATCAGTCCCCGCTCACCATCGCCTTCACTCACTACATCATCCCCTCCCCTCCCCTCATCCTCACCGCTCTCCATCGCTCTACGCTCTCATTACACGCCCGTCCCCCCGCCTCGCCGGTTGCGTTGGCTAGCCGGCTGTTGTTGGCTTCACGCTCTCGTTTTATCCGCGCCTGTCGTTCAAACACCACATAAGCCACTGTCCCCCCCTGCTACCTCTGTATATTACTAATAATCCTCTTTGTTTTGTTGGTGTGCGTCCACGCCAATTCCCTCCTCCCCGCCTACTCCCCTCTTATTTTTTATTTTAATCTATTGGGTGTGTTTCCATGCCGCGGTAGTATATTTCTTTCTAATTTTTAATAATTCCAGGCTGCTTTTTCTTGCGGCCTGTTTTTTTCCCTGATTTGTTTCCAAGTCGGGTGTACGAGAGCCTGGTTCCAGATTCTTGGGCATTTTTATTTTCTCTCGTCGCCTTCTTTCCCCTTGGAATCGCCCTGTGCATTGTACTCTCACTACCGGTCTGCTCGCCTGTCGTCGCTGCCCTCATCGCCAGCTGCTTTCTTCTATGATCCCACATCCACATCCCCACCTATGTTCGACTCGCCATCCGACTCTGATGAGGCAGAGTTGTTTCGCTATCGTGTTCACTTGGGGGGGTCCCCGTCTCCGTCTTCGCCTCGTCCTCCAACACCTCCTCTGCAGAAATCCACTTGCCGTCCCAAGTCACTGCAGCGGCATAAACCCGCCCCCACCCCGGCCGATTCTCCTGCCCCCGCTCCAGCTGCCTCTGCGGCTCTTCCTGTCCCCGCCCCGGCTGCCTCCGCAACTCCCACTCCTGCTCCCACTCCTGCTCCCTTTCCAATCCCTGCTCCCACTCCAAGTCCCGCCCAAAACCGGCCTGCCCAGCACCAAAAGACCGTGGAAGTCCTCTTGGGCCCACGCCGTCCGTCTGTTTATCGTGGCGCCCGGTCTGCTCGCTCTATTCGGGGTTCTTCCGCCGATGACAATGGCGAGAGTGGCGATGGCGGTGATGAAGGTGGTGACGATGATATCACCGAGAAAGATATGAACGTCCTTGGGCCCGGGGAGGCCATTATTCCCTCTTTTCAACCTATCAAGAAGAAGCGACCCAAGCGTGACTCAAACCGCAAGAAGAGTGGCTCGTGTCGTAATTGGAAGTTCACCGCTGAGCAAGACACCTGGGTCCAGGAGAAGCTTGACCTCTTTATTGCTCATATCGAGTCCAAGGATCGCTCTGCCACTACCTGGTGGAGGACTATTGTCACCCCCGAATATTTCAAGCTCTGGCCGCTGCCACCCGATAAAAGCTTACCAGAGGAAGTCGAGGTTCGTCTTTTTATCATTTTCCGTATCAACACCCTACTAAATGTCGAGTTAAACAGGCTTTTGTTGTATGGGCCCAAAATTATCCACATCATGCTTCCACCAAGCAGAAAGCCGGAGATGGGAAGTCCGTCATTCAACTGGAGCAACCGTGGAAGATTACGGCGCTGAAATTATTCTCTGAAGACCGTCCCAAGGTGTTGACGTGTAAAGATGAGATATTAAGTGAATGGGATGCCAAGGGCCATCGGCTTGCGGGGAATGGCAGTCATGCCTGGCAGCATGCCGCACAAGAGTATTGGGAAAAGCTCTCTGCCGCAGAGAAGGATGAGTACGAAAGTCGTGCTAAGGCTGCTCGCGAGGGTCAAATTGATGAAGCAAAGAAAGCTGGGTATGTGTCTTGATATGTGTAATATGATGTTAATGCAGCTCTAACTTTTGACTTTGAAGAAATATCCCTCTGTTTGCTCCGACAGTCTCAAAGTTTTTCCAAGATTTGCGACGGAATATGCCATGGATGACGGCACAGATCATGGCTGTAGTTGACGCTGGTGATGGGGACATTGAGACCATCTCGTCAGTTATATTATCTTCTTGATTATTATCTCCTTGACTCACCGTGTCGAAAGAGTGATGTTTCAGCCGCCCGACTACAAAGATTCCGCCTCATGGAATAAAAAGAAGTATGATCAAATGTTACAAAACTTTACAGCATATGCAAAGGACGGATTCAGTGAGTTTTGTCTTAATCTGCTTCGCGTAAAATACTAATTTTGGAATTAGAGTATCATAATCTTAATGTTCCTAACAAGGGCCGCGTTATCCTTGTGCGACCATTGCTTCCAGACCCTGGTTCATCGACACCAGAAGAATTCACGTCGGCCCTCATTAAATACATTGAAGACACTTGGGGTAAGCCATTATCGTGTTGGTAATATCTTTATTAAACCAACTTCCCTATAAGCATTTGTTCGGATGGGGTGTGATGACTCCAACAGCCTAGATTGGAAGAGGTTGGTTGATAAACCAGAGACCTTTCTTACACCTTCCAGTCTTCCCGACAACTTCAAATTCAAAGATCATCCTTCAAATATGTTCTCTCTCGATGTTGCTCACCTTTATCGGCATATTTATCGATTTCAACCAAGCAATCCTCGGGTATTCAATTTTTTGCCTTGTTATTATGAAGCTGCCTCTGGGTTGGCGACACCTCACTCTCCAAGTAAAGGTCTGTTCCGTGATATTGATTCTTTGCAAGCTGAGATGCTGATTTGTTCTTGTCGCACAGATCCCACTGTGATTGAAAAAGAAGGTGTTGACTCAACTGCTAAGAGCCTGTTCAGCAAAAAAATTTGAATCCGGTGTATCTATAGGAAACGAACAGATACACCCGGATTCACTGAATTTGAATCTGAAAAATATAGATTTTGATGCGTGGCTGTTCAGCGTGGTGTACGTGAATCTGAATCCGTCGGATACAGGCGACTTTTGTCCTATAGATACAGGATACACCTCTGGAGGTGTATCTGGCTCGGATTCATGAATCTCATCCCTCCTCTCCCCCTCTCATCACCACTTTTCCACACCACAACAATGGCAATATTGATAATAGATAGCAATGGAACATTTTTAGTGCGACACAAGAACAAAAAAATATTGGGGGAGGTCTGGGTGAGCCATCTGTGGCCAGAGCGCGAATTTTCCAGATCCACACCTGTCCAGCAAAAGGCCAAATGTATGAATCCATTGATTTGAATTTGATGGCGCGGGTTCAAGTTTTGTATCTGCGAAATTATGAATCTGGAGATACACCTTTTGCTGAACAGGCTCTAAGGAACCAGGTAGCCAAGACCAAAATGAAGGTATGATCTTGCCGAAATAATGAATCTGTCTTTAAATTCTAATATTTTGTATCATTAAGACAATGTCTCAAGTATTGATGCAATGGATAAATCTATTGTAGCTGAAGAAGCTGCCCCTCCGAAAAGGCCCCGACCCAGACCCAGGTATGAAACCATGTTCAAATTGTGTGTTACTTCAATTCTGATGTTCTGTCTCAAGGTCCAAGACAATTTCTGAGCCCCCTGTGTCAGTAGACACCCCTAGGCAAACAAGATCACAAGCTGCCAACAGCAAAGAAACAAAGTATGTTTCTTGCTATTATGAATATTTATGCCTTGTCCTGATGTGGTTTTAGTGATGAGACAACTCGGGTATTAAGGTAGTTCACCATTAGAGATTTTGTAGATTGTGACTGATCTAGTGCATATTAGGTCACAGGATCCCAAGTGACCTATTGAATCTGTGGATACTCCGGCTTTGCCACCAGCAAAGAAAACAGCATGACAGAAATGAGCTTCCTTTAGCACAATCTTTCATAATTTACTTTCCTTTATATTTAAATTTAAATATATTTCTTTTAATGCTGCTGTCGTTAAACTACAAAATATCCATTTGGATTCAATAATCACTAATTATAGATTGGTCCGAAGTTTTGAACATGTCACTTTGATATCTTGTTCAAATTAGTGCTGGTATTTATAATTAAATTTGAAAATCTCGGCATTATGCCCAAATTTTATGAAATTATTGTGATATCTATATTAAGTTAAATCCTACAATTGCAAAATTAATGGATCAAACTTCAAGTTACACCACTAAATTACTTTGAAAGTATATGGGCACTTATAATTTCGAAATTAATGCCATCAAACTTGAAATTGCACTGTTGAACCACTTCAACAATGATATTAAGTGTTCCGAGTTTTTGAGAATTATATCCTTGTATGTTATCATTTAATTCAAGTACTTTAACATTAGAGTCCAACTGGCACTTTCAATTAAATCCAAAATCACAATATGTCTATTCTTATGTCAGAATTAGCACAGTTAATTTTGGTTAATTGTGATATTATTTTACCTTGACATGCCCTGAATTGATTCTTAACCCTTATAATATCAAAATTAGCACAGGTAATTGCAATTAAATTCAAAATTGTGATATCTCCTTCAAAAATTTCAACATACCACCAAAAAATAAGTGCTGCAATATTAATATAGACCCACATAATCTCACATAGTACTCATAATTGTGATATTATTGCACTTAATCATGGGTTATACTTGAGTTATTAGTTCTGTAGAAGTGGCATAATGGTACCATTATAAATGATAATTTAACATATGGATCCTAATTATGATATTATTTACTTTAAAGGCAAACCTTTACCTCTGGTGTCATTACTCAAGTGATGCATTGTGATACTAATTTTGTCATTAATTATATAATTTGGCCATTGAAACCAAAATATTGAAATTACAAAATATAGTACATGTGTTCATGTGCAAGGTTAGCATACCCCCCAGATATTTAACTTGCAAATTGTAATTTATATTTCAAAATTGGCAATTAGTGGGTAAAATTTTGGGTTGAATATGACAATAAATGTCTATTAGTGAGACTGGGCTTGAACTTGCCATAATTTTTGACCCCCTATCTCATAATTTTGTTTGGCAAAATAGGGCAAAAAATTAATTTAACCATGTAGTTCTGGTGGGCACAGGTGTTCCAGGACGCCGGGGCCATGTTTGGCCAGGATGTCCCACTCCTCGGGGGAGGAGGGGGTGAGCAACATGTTGCCCCTTTGGGTCCACCTGATGCCTTTGATGGAACAGGTGGGGGTGAGGAGCCCTAGGGCCCCATTGATCAAATTGATGGCGTTCTGGCCGTCGATGGTGCCAGCGTTCCCGTCCTGCGTGATGGCGGAGAGGGGGGCAAAGAGGAGTTCCCCTGATTCGAGGGGGTCCCTGACCTTCTTTTGGTAGGCAGAGGCGTGGTTTGGAGAGGGGTTAAACTTGGGGGTGACCTTGTTTTTCCCTTTGTTGGCTGCCGCAGCATAGGACTGGGCTGGCTGGATCTAGGTGGTGATGGTTACAGCATCTGTGGCGGGAGCTGTGGGTGGGGGAGGGGTGACCCCCAGGGCCGAAGGTCCCGGGGTGGGTGTCTTGCCCTTGCCTTTGTCTTTAGGCTCAGGTTTGCTGGAGAGGGCCCTTTTTGCGAGGGCCTCGATGTGCGCCATAGATTCCTCGATCTTAGAGAGGCGGCTGGTGGTTTTAATCCTGAAGATTTCATCTTCATCAGGGGATTTGTCATCGGATTCGGTAGCCTGTGCCACGATTTTGGCGATGGCGCCCTCCATGAGGGGAGGGATGTCGTGGATGGCGTCGAGCAACTGGGTGTCGTTCATCGCTGTGGCCTGGGCCGCAGAGAGCAACAACCAGGTGATGGTGGCGCGGTTGGGGGTGAGGATGTCGGTTTCCAAATATTTGATATAAGTGGGGACACCCCTAAGGGTGCTCATTATGCCGTTGATCCACCTGGTTTGGCGGGCACGGACGGAGGCGTGGTCTTCGTCCGACATGTGGTCGGGGTCGTAGACGGGGAAGGGAGCATTTAGGTCAAGGGGGACCGTCTCCTCGAGGGAGTTGTTGGGTGGTACTTCGAAAGGAGGCATGGTGGGTGGTGTGGTGGTGCAGAGAGGGGGAGCTCGTGTGGCAAATCACAGTGGGATTGTCTCTGGGATTGAGACACCTCGCAGAGGCTTGAGATCACTGGTCACTGGGATGAGAGACAGGAGGAGGAGGAGGCAGCGAAGAGGAAAAGAAGTCCTAAGTATATACATGTACTCCTATGGGTTTTGCATAGGTGGAGAGGGAAAGGAAACGGAATAGAAACGGAATGGAAACAGGAGCAGAGACGGAAGGAAAGTATGGAAGCAGAATGAGTCTGGACTCATTCTACGGAGTGCAGAGATGTTCAGGATGAAGTCCTGACACTACCTTGTCTTCAGGTTCGGAATCCGAGGATTCACCCCAGCAGCATGCTCTACGAGGCACTGCCAATTCTAACTCCAACCGTCCCAAAATAGCCAACTATCTGCACAGCATGCAGGCTGTTCTTATTCTAGCCGTTGGTATCTTTCGCAGCCGCATTGCCACCGAAGCCCCATTTCCAATGCCAAACCAAGAAAAGCAGCTCAGCGAGGAAGCCTTTATCTCAGCCTGCCCTACTTACAGGAAAGATTCTGAGCCCACTGAAGATCAGCTCAAATTTGTAAGCCTGGCCTTGCCTTCTCTTTTTTGGCCAAGTTGACGGATGCCATTCTTGCTCTAGATATGCAAAGGCACCTGTCAAATGCGTGGCAGACTCAAAGATTTAGCCCAAGTGGCCGTTCCACTTTTCTACAAGCTCATTCAGGGTGTGCATCACACACATAGGAACCGGCTTCAATACAAAAAACTTATTGCTAACGATGCCTATTTGTATGAGGTATGTGATCCATGAGGACCCCTGAAAGCCCCAATATATGTCCGATCCAGAAATCAAAAATTTCAGAGGTAAATAAAGCCAAATTTCGACTCAGGGGCACATAACATTAGCCAATTTCCTAAATTTAGTCCTCAGACATTGTCAATTTTTTGTGCAAATTTTCATCATTTTGGGATCAGACATCACTCCAGACTAACCTTTTTTCATTTTTTGGGATTTTTTCTTCCATTTCCAAGCATTTTTGACCTTCTGGCATATGACATAGGTGGTTTTTGCCCATTTTGGTCCTCATACCTCTGCCCAAAATTGCACCATTTTTAGACTTTCCAGCACCAGACATTCAAAAATTTTCCCCAAAATTAGGAGATCTAGCATACCACATTTCCTAGGGCTTTCCAGGGTCCTGATCCATGCTGTCATTTCGGTTGCGCACACTGACCTGCACTTTGTATAGGACCCGGATAATCTTGTTGGGATCTGGTTTGCACCCCTCCTTTTTACCATCATTCAAAAGATGTGGTTCAAAAGGGAGGAAGATGATGGAATCAAGTTTTCACAATATTTCCATCCCGAGATAAGCATGCAGACTATTGCACTCACCTTCACTGCCGTATGTGTTTTTTCTTCTACTGCATGCCTCTGGTACTCATCATGTTTATCAGGTTCAATGTGCCCTGGATGAGTGGAATGACAGCATTCATCGTCCTCACGCCTTCAAAATCTATTGCCCTATTTACAAGACTCTCCTTTTCATTCTGAATGTGCTAAACAGCAATCCGGAGCAAGAGGAGGTCCTTCACAGCCTTGGAACTGAATTTTGGGAGTCCGGAAGGTGTGCTAATTTGTTGTGGTAATTTCCTCAGCTCACCTGACTGACATGTCTAATGTAGTTCGCTGTAAGGGTGGCCCAGAGAGCCCCCTTCCTTATGCCAAACTGGGTGCTGACACACCCTGTTTGGCCCTGTTTACCCTCCTCTTGGACTCTAAGGGCCAGCCCTGTTGGGTCTGGCTCCTTCACTCATACTTACACCTAGCACTACGTGACATACTAGAACCCCAATAGAGGAGATTCCAGTGTATCCTTGTGCACAGTAAGTCAGTCAGTAAGGGAACCCATAGGTCTCCCTTACATTCGCATTCTTCTGATAGACATGGACACAGGGCACCTGTCTTTGATGTCACCGCTAACAATCACACTGTTGAGCACTTCCGCGCTCGTGTTGAAAGGATGCAAGCCGAAGCGGAGAACCACACAAATGAAACAGCGTACTAATACTCAAAACCTTGACCTCCCTTGCCTCTTGTTTCCTTGCCTTGTCTACATCTACGTTCAGAGTTTTCTTACACCACTCAGGCTTCCGCCCCCAATATCAAACAACAAATCTCAAGTGTGAAGGCACTTGTTTATCCCACCAAACATATGTACTACCATACTTAACCTTGTTGTTGGGCTGTTTGCAAATACACGTGCATCCCTGTCCGTCCACACTAATGTATGGTGTGAACCGATTCTTGCTTCGAAGTAGCCTGCAATTCAGCCTCTACATTTCAATTTCATTCAAGGCACCTGCCTATCCACTCTGGCTCTCCTATGATCTCTGCAGCTCAAACTTCAAAATGTAAATAGATCTTCTTGCAGCAAACTATGGCTAATCATGAACCCTCAAGAGTCTCAAAACTTTGGCAGAGTGCTCTATATTATCTAAAAGATACTGCAGATACCGGCACACAAGAGGTCACTATTGGCACTACAGACTACTCCAGAGGCCATGGTGCATATTTCCATAGAGCACTATAGCAACCAGTAACAACCTCTAGTGACTAGTGCTCCAGGCTTTTTTGCTGATGCAGGCCTTTTGCCTCACTTCTTCCTCATCACAAACAAGATGATGAAGTTTCTGAGGGGTTGACTCATGTATCCCCCTCTCCTCGCTCCTCTCAATCATCTTCACCGGATATCCCACTAGCTCTTGGACACCACATCAACGTCTCAAGATGTTTCAGATCATATGATGCTCAGGGCCGTCTTGCGTGGTTTTTGATTGCATCATGCATTTTGGTGCCGCCATGTACCCTCAACTCTAAGGAAAGGCTTGCGCACAGGGGCTCATCCCCCCTGAAGCCCTCTTCCTCTTCCCAGAGGGATCAATTCGGAGATGTGTCTCCCTTGCTTTTTTTTTTTTTTTTAAGGGGGAATGTAATACTATTGACGGCATGAAACTACCTAAGTAAACATTCTAGATAACTAATGATCAAGGCCCCGTTATGTAAAGATTTGAAAGAGGAAAGAGAAGACGGTCGCGAGTATTTTTACAAAGAGGGAATGCCAAACATAGGCCTAACTAACTAAGAAAAAGCTAGCTATGAAGTCCACGGGGGTCAAGACGCTCTGGGAGGCGACGACTATCCCCTTTGTGATGACGGCGGTGGGAGCGGTCAGGAGAAAAGGGCGCCTCAGATAAAATGTGGAGGTACATAAATAACCGGGCGGCGGCCTTCTTGGCGGGAGCCGAGGTCGGGGACGTATTGTACTTCGTATGTGTCTCCCTTGCAATCTCTCCACCTTTACTCCCTCTTTCCCTTCATCTCGTCTCTTTTAAAAAGTTCTTAAAGTCTAGTACTAGAGGTTGTCTTAGGATTACTTGTAGTGGCACATGCATCAGAAAAACCCAATTTTGCTGAAACATGCTGACAAATGCTGACACCAGCGCTCTCAGGGCCCTCAGGCCCTTAAGCTGTGTCAGCTGTCAGTCCTCTCCCTTTTCATCCAGCAAAAATTTGCTTCCGAGCCTCAGCTCCCCAGAGCCATCAGAGCTCAATTTTTTTTGCAGTGATTTATGTAGATAGACATCTTCCAACACCTTTTTTCCACTGGTATACGTTTTTTGTGCCCATAAATGATAGCACACAAGTTAGATAAAAAAATCTACATGGTGTGAGCCTCTGAGAATTGGGAAGTGTATCTGTGCCAGCCTGATCCAGCTGACTCAGCAGCCCAGAGGCGCAGGCTGTGCCAGCATTTTCACCATTTCCTGATGACTGAGGCTCCGCCTGCTACGCCAATAAACTAGCCATTCAAAACAAAAAACCTGTTTCGCCCTGCGATAGGTCGTTTCTGCATAGCCATCTGCATCTGCGTCAGTCTTACTCGTGTACCTGTCATCACCTGTGTCTCGCACGACTCCCGCGTCATCAAACTCGTTTCGAGCCTCACGTCCTCGGTTACTTAATAGCGTCACTGTTGCGGCCCAACATAGCTCGACTGTACTTCTCCATCGGAATGGCCAATTCCCAAGTCCTCGCCCGCCAAATGTATAGATACAGGGCCTTTTGCATATGAATTCGGCAGCCCCTCGACATCCTTCGTTCAGCTCGTCTTTGCTTTCTCTGTCACTTATTCATACCGATATCCCGTCGCCTCGCTATCATTCACTATCATTTGCTATCTCTGCATTCGTGTCCTCGCTCTATCGCATCCGCCTTCGTGCATTATTATCACTTGCCACTCGTCACTCCCGGCGGCCCTTTGCACACCAATCATCTCGTAATTCACTCAACGTATCTCGATTCTGAAGATAGCCAATTAATATCATCACTATCATTTGTGTAGGCCTGCGCAGCGCACCCACTATATCACCCCGGCCGCCTCCGCCCTCTATCCATGGGATACCCTCACTTTGACGATGCCACTACCTCTCTCGCTCAACCCTGAGCCGTACCTCATACTGTCAGGTCGTCGCCTCTACACTGGCACGCACTCTCATCAATCTCAGCCGTACGAAACCTATATAAGCTCCACCACTCACACTGCGATACCGCACGATGACTCATTCGATGGGCACATTAGGTCGACAAAAGTCAGAGTGCCGCGGACGTCCTGCGCGCATCTCGCGGCCGAAAGATTGAGGGCCCACGGTTCTCGTCGCGCTCTTTGGCGCACCACAACAACCACGCTGGGCTTCAGCTTTACCTCTTCTCGGAATGCGAGACACGCGTGGCCATCTCGTCGAGGGGCTAGTTAGTCCAGCCGGTGCGGCCTCGCCGCTCACTTCCACCAACATTTACCAGCTCCACTTTTGCATTCGGGCATGGTACCCTCGGATATCTTGATGATCCACCTTTTGAAAATCTGCCTCAAAACGTTCTGATATCGCCTTTTACGCCTGTGTGCGCCAGATTTGAAGGTGTTCGTGGGGTTCCCTCCGAAGCACCTGCTTTCTTCGTTACGCGCTACTTTCTCACCCCTTGCAGTATTTTGTGCGGCCATTTTGTCATCATCGTGTTAGATACTGCGAGGTGTGCGATCTTTCTCGCACATTTTTTCTCGCAGTTCATTCATCACTGGCTCGAACACGGGTGAAGTCGGCTTCCCATTCTCTTCCTAGAAACAATCTTAACTCTTGAGCGTTCTAGTTCATATGAATCGGCGTCGTGATATGCTATCTCGGATAAAGTAGCCTGTATCTCGGGTGGGGTTCAAGAATCAGTCACTGCCGAGCCGTTGTGTGAATCAAGCTGGCTGCCGGCGCTAATATGATGTTTGTACAGCAGTGGGTGACCAAATGAACATAGAAAAATTTCGACATGTACAAAAATCACAAAAGGCGAGTTGAATGCGGCGTCGGCCAAGTCCGGAGCTGTCTCTCGACCACGCTCGCCTAATGCCTTGGGTATGTCGAGCGTGTTCAAGAAACAGAAGAAGTTGAGAGTGAAACCAAAACACTGTCTACTCGGGCACAGGACCTACGAGTCATGACAATCACATCCGTGAGCACGAAAAACCGCACTCAAGATAGCTTTACACACCAATGTCTTTGTGGTCCAAGATGATTTGCAGAAGCTTTTCTTTCCGCTCCATGGTGTCATATGGCCCAACATCATCAAATCCTTCCCTGATTGCCACTCTCACATGGGCACTAGCACCTGAATCTTCATAGTGCTCAAGCATTCTCTGGAGATCCTCTGCACCAATTATCCCAGTCCTCTTCCAACAAAGAGCTCCAGTGCAAATAGCTGCACCTTTAAATAAATTAGAGGAGGAGAGTGTATATGCAGAGATGTGTGCACTCACAAGCACCCAGGTTAAGTGCCTGTAAGGGTGGTGGTAGGTCTCTGTTCTGAGAATACACATTTAATTTATTAATGATTATGGCACATTGTCAGATATAAAACTTACCAGTCTGGGGAGAGTTGCTGCCAGCCCTACTGTGAACATATCTATGAATTGAGCCTAAACACTCTCAATTGTCAGGCAGAAAGGAGGCAATATATAGGCCTTAATTAAGTTCATGTACTAACTAGCTGTCAAAAAAGATGAGCTGAAATTGTGCTAGATTAAAAATAGAAATGCTATACATACAGACTGGTATTGTAAGGAGTCTGAGGGTAAGCTAACCATGGTGATGTGGGTTTGCTAAAAAAACTTACACCCTATTGATCACATCAAGAGTCAAATTGTGTTGAACCAGTTCAAGGGGAGGAGTGTACACACATCCTGCAAATGAAAAAATGTAACCCAATCCAACCAGGTTAGAACATTGTCTTAGTGAGTAGACACATTGGACACTTACATGCTGTTTGTATGTGAGTAAATAACCTGTGTATTGAAATTTGATTGGAAAGTGCTCACAAACTGTTGGGGAGTAAGTGTGTGAAAATTAGCAAACTAAGGAGGTAACAAATGAAAAAGCCCTACCTCCTGTTACAAAGAGGGCAGTGAATACAGCTAGACATATTCTGATGTAGATATGAAACTTACAACCTGTTCAAGAGACAGTATTATAGATGAGAAGCCAAGGATATCAACTTTAGGGGATGGGGGGCACCAACCATCTAAGTAAAAATAGTGTGCTTAGGTGGATTAGATATCACTTGAAATAAATGGATTAAAGACATACTTCCTTTCATGGAAAATATCAACCAGGAGGGATTGGTGAGAGTCCAATAGGATCATGGAATAATTCAAGAGATCTGGGTGATCAGAATCATAAGACTCACATGCTGTCACAAGCAAGGATACTGAGGATATTAGTAAGCTGAGCAAAGAGATGAATGTGATCACTCACATTCTACAGTGATACAAAGATCCATTTAGATAAAGCAGATAGACAGTACTGAGTACACAAATTGAAACATCTAGTACTCACTCTCTATTATCCATGATTGTGGATAAGTAGGGTACTTTAACTAGGCATGCAATCAAAAATAATTAGAAAAGCACTTGCCAGCTTTAGGGGGGGGGGGTGGATGCAAGCAATAAGGATCTCTTCTGAGCATACAAGAAGTACACTCACAAGCTGGATAGATGCATCACATCTAAATTGTCAGTAGTTATACACAGCAAAATTATCTGAACAATCACATTCTGTTGCAAGTGTCACCATTGCAGCAGATGACAAATATAAAGAAGCACTTACAAGCTATTGGCATAAATACTCATGCTTGAGCAAGGGTGGCCAATCTCTAGCTCATGAAACATGACTCACAGGCTATCAAATATATGATCAACACAATGCTTGATTTACATTTAAACAAAAGGTCACTTACCCACTAATTGGCACCACAGATGTGATAGCAGTGAGCAAGATGGTATTAACAACTGTGGGCTCAAGCCAGTGTAAAGCAGTTAACACCCACTCTTGACTAAGAGTTTAAAAATGGTGAGCAGGGTGTGAAGAAGTGATGCAACCTTACTCACTATCTATTAGGTATGATCAGGTAATGGAGAATAGATATCTTTAAGTAGTGTGATGGAACATACAAGCTACAATGATGGTACAAATATTTTAGCTTGCCTCTGGTAAGTATATAGTGTACTCACAGCCTGTTTGTAGTGCACAAATGATAAGGAAAATAATGGTGAATAATGGCTTGGCAGCATACTCACTTCCTTTTAATGACAGGAGGAAAATGAAGACAAAACATCAGTGGCTACAAAGCTCAAGATATCTAAGGGTATACTGACAACCTGGCCAAATACAGAGCAGTATGATAAGTATGAGGGATATAAGTAGGCAAAGTGAACAAACTCACTTTCTGAGGGCATTCCATGGTTTTAATTAAGTTAAGGACAAAGCAAAGGAGGCAGAGCGGCTTACTCTCTGTTGTTCCAAGCAGAGCATCTAATGAGTAGCACAGGAGGGTATAAAGTACTGGTAACTCACAGCCTGGAAATATGGGAGTTTAGTATAAAGTAAAGTGAAGCAGCTAGCAGAAGACCCACCAACTATGTGCAAGGGGAATATAGCATAAACATGGTGTTGCAGTCAAAACATGGGAGAAAGAAATACTCACTCCCTTTCAAGGGGAGAGTAGTGCTATGAGATAGAAAAATGGGGCAAAAGATATTTTATTGCCTTACAAGCTGTTGTGGAGCTAAATAATTGAATGATCTTGAGTGCAAAAGCTGATAACTTACCATCTAAAAAAGGAGTAGTGATGCAGGCCATGTAGGACAGTACCAAACAGTGATATATGTAAACTTACCTCCTATTGCCACATTATGCATTGACTCCCATGGTTAGATGCTGGCTGATGCAAATGGACAATATACTCACAAGCTGACAGGGATAGATGCAATTTCCTTGTGAGTCCATATATCCTTCTTTAATGAATAAAGACACTCCTCACCATCTGTTGGGTAGATTGTGCACAAAATGCATCAAATGCCATCCCTGAAAATCAGTGTATATTTTCTTACATCCTTTTGAGAAGGATAGTAACAATTAGCAACATGGCTCCAAGCTTGCAAAGCCAAGCTACATACTATCTGGGAAGCAGTGTAAGCACAAGCATAAATACCAAATATAAAATCAACAGCTTACAAGCTTTGGAAAATGGTAGCCAGTCTAAGCAAAGCACAACCTAGGCTACACCAGGTACATTGGCCACCTACCTTCTGTAAAATTAAGGTATTGAATGAGGTAGAGATATCACACTAAACATTTTTGTCACTTACTGCCTTTTAAATAGACATAGAAAGTGTGTATGAAAGGTATGGAGGGCAGAAGATGCATGACTCACCACCTATTGAAGTAGCATTTGGTGAGCAAGTCATTGTAGCATGCAGCACTATTAGATAATTGACTCACTGCCTGTGATACATATCCCCCATTGTTCTTAGTGTGCTGTAGGTCTGCAAATAAACAAGTAGCTTACATGCTGATGGAGAGACAATCAGCATACATAAGTGAATTGCCCTGGGTGTGTCCTGGGATGACTCACTCTCTGGAACAATAGTTTGAGACAAGATCAAGTCAACCAAGTAAACAGAACAGGAAACTCACCCACTGCTCAGTGCATATGAAAATAATTTAGTAAACTACTAGCTACAATACATAGACAATGTATGTACCAGTGACTGAAAGTGCAAATACAGATTTTGTCAAATGCAGCATTAACTTAGCAGAATTAGAGAAAAGCACATACAAGCTGTCAAGGTTTAGGTTATTTAGTGGAAGCAATTAGGGGATTGAGCCAGATAGACACATACTTCACTCTAAAGGGAAATGGGAGAATGTGCACTGATTTTATATATCACACACAGAGATGTCAATGAGTGACATACATCCTACCCAGAAGTTGATAAGTTATTAAACATTTATTGATGTTTAATGCACAAGATACTCACCAGCTGCCAGTGTAAGGATGAGACACCATAGCTTTAAAAGAGGATGCTAAATGCTTACAATCTATATAAGCAACAGTGAGTGGATTGAGCTGTATGAGTTTAGGAGAGCATATCACTTCCTAAGGGCAGCAAGACAAGTTAATACAAATACACCTGAAGCAGCAGAAAAATACATGCTTTTTTCTAAAAAATCATCCAGGATTCATGATGCATGAGTTAAAAAGTGTATTTTCTGACAGAAACAAGATACTCACTCGATACTAGGTGAGAGATTGCCAGAAGAAATGTGTGAGTGGAGCCAATATAATGAAATGGGATCCTTACCTGGTATATTGTCAATCACAAACATGAGATCCTTGTGAATATTACAGAGTAATTTTCACACTCACCCAAATGTAGGGGTATGCAATGCCTGCACTCCAAACAAATTGATCAAATTTTTTCCCTGGCAGGAGGACACCTGACTCAAGTGCCTCTGCAAAGGCCCAATATGCCATCAATCAATTTCTATATTAATATGTGCAAGCATGAAGAACACCACCTTGTGCAGCAGTAGTAATAATTCCACTTTAATAGATATGGTGGGGTTTGCAAAAGTGATACCTGGTTAAAGAGGCAAGGACTTGCCTGTCAACAAAATTTTTCGTGCAAAGCCCTATGTTGTTATCCTGAACGGTGACGAGCAATAACTTCAAGGCATTGGTATCGAGGGCGTCCGAGGTCTTCTCCAGTAACTCAGTCACAGTGCGTTTGATCACCTCTTCGTGGTTGTCCACCTCTTGCATATCTGAAATAATGAAAGTCTTTGTGAACCAAAGGGAATCTGATCAATTAGCGTGAAATTTTACTTCGAACGCATAAATTTCCCTTGGGAGGATATTTCTGCTCAAGGATGCGATTAAGATGGACACGCTTGAAGTACTCGTCGGCATGGCGTGGAGCCCTATTTTGCGCCTCGGAGTGTTCAAAGCCTTCGCGGCGGAGTTCTTGGTATGCCATACTATCAAGACTATCGAACTTGGTGAATATTACGATCACAGGAACTTTGTTAACAAAGTGGTCGTTAGGAAATGAGGCGTAATATAAGTGAAAGGTGCAACGCTAACCTTTTCCGGTATCACATCGCTGGAAAAAATCGAGCTCCGCAGCTGTGAGCATTCTGGCGTCGTGGTCCGTGGGAATGCAGAACCTTGACAACGAGATGTGAGGCGTTAACCGAGCATATATGCAGAGAGGCATATACCAAATTGCATGAAGCTGCTTGTTCACCGACCGCTCGGCCGCCCGATTGTTGATGAACTCCCTGACTTTCTCCAATTCTTCTGTGGCGCCGGCCTCAAAGCCGCGGGAATCGTGAAATACGAAACCGGGATTGCTATGAAAACGAAGCTCGTACTCGATATTGTGGACTCCGCGCTACGGAGCGTGCGTTAGATGCCAATGGAGCGATGAATGTAGCTTTTGCTCGGGCCCACCAATGAAGTAGGCGACAGAACGGGTTTCTTAGCCGTGATCTCATGGGTGTTTGAAAAAGCGAGTTGAATAAGGAATATATGTTGAACAGGGAACGCCATACCCTTCGTCCTCGCTGGTTGTAAACTTGGGGTGCCTCTGTGGTTCCGCAAACGGCCTTGAGAAGAGTAGTCTTTCCTGCGTTGGCCCTGCCTATTACGAGTACTCTGAAATGCCGATATTTGCTTCGGAGTTGGGCCGCTTCTTCCATTGTGATTTGTGTCACGAAGGTTGGGGCTCGGTGCTGGGTCTCAAGTGTGCGCGGTAAAGCTGAAGATGAGTTCTGGCAGCGTGCAGGCGGGCTGATGTGCTGGGTGGGAGGACGTACGAGCGCTGGACGATTAGGGGAGGCAGCTGTCAAGCTGTCAAAGGCAGCCTCGAGGCCGATATATAAACGGCGAATGTTGTCCGGACCCCGCTGGTCGATAAGTACCGATTATATAACTGAGCGGCTATCTGCAGCATAACCAGCGTTAATGCTGTCAGACCGTGGTCAGTGTACCTACAACGGAGAAATTTCTGCACATATGTCCCAGGTAAGCGCTAGGTCAGGATCTGGAGCATTTGTGAGCTACTCGCTTTTAGGTTGGCGTTGAAACGTCTTGGCAAGTAGATTCCGTATCCGAAGTGTTGCTGGGCAAGGTAAGTACCGCGGTGGTAGATCTATCAAAAGTGCATGCTGATGACTTTATCCTCTGCGAACTGTGATAGACGGTGACCGGGATCGGCAAAACGACCCCGATCAAACGTGCCTTTGGTGTTGATAGCCTCGACGTACTGCTTACGTTACTTGGTATCGATTGACTACCACCCGTATTCCACTATATAGGCTTCGCACTTAGTGCCAGGAGAGTACAACTGAAATCGCCTCGCCAAAAGATGACCGCTTTATCATCCACGAGTACTCCCAGGGCTTTGGGCCCGGGGACTTCGACACTATGATACAATTTATTCAGAAGCGAAACCGTCAACCTGCCCTGAAGGATAGACTTCACGCGATTTGGTATGCAACCCCACCTTATGCTACTGTTATAGGATCTTGAAGCACTGACTTCTGACTTGTAGGCACTGCGTTCAAGTTCCCCACGCTGGCGTTCGCACGAGGAGATGAAAACTTTCTCCGATTCATGGAGATGGTTCGAGGTTAAGGTCTCCACTCGCTCAGACATGGGCCGGCCGCTAACACCCTCCCATGTATGTAAAGTTCCCACCATTGTAGTATTCACAAAATATGATCGGCTATTCAATCAAATCGTGTTCAAGACGGACGGCGCTCTGCTCAAAGGCATGGACGAAAATGAAATCGGTTCCTTTGTCGACAAGCAAACCGAGGAGAAACTTAAAGGATCTGTCGCCGTTGTGAAGCAGGTCAGCGCAAAATTACATTACGCACCTGTCTCTCATTCGTCTATTCTTCGTCTACTTGATTCACCCCGAGTTTATCGATGCGCTCCACTTCTTAGATGACCTTTCATGATATGTACGCAAGACTCATAGAACAACAATCCACCTTGTCCGCACCATGTATCCAAGGCTACTTTTTACGTCAAGGCCACGGAACAAAGAAGAGCGGCTTGCTATAACATCGAGGTATTCATTAAGTATACAAAATGCTCGATTTTATTGCTTGCGCCAAAAAACTGACTACCCACAAATAGACATGGGATAAAGAGTATGTACATGAGACTAGATCTTATCCGTAATGCGTGACTGACATATATGGTCCTGCTTTGTACCAGAGTACTGGCGGGACTTCGCATCACGCTCTCACTCCAGTAAGAGCGTACTCCGCACTTGTTTTGAGAAGATCTACCCAGATGTTATCGATGTTTGGGATTTCAATGATCCAGACCAAGTGCGGATTTTTTTACGAGTGTATTCATCACGCAATTGGACTTGTCGTGTGCTCCACGCAGATTCTTCTCGGCAACACGCTCAAGGCCATGGTCTTTCGCATCCAAGACTCCCTTGATCATGACCCTACCTTGCTTAACTTGGACCGGGCTTCCTTCATACTACTATCCCCTACAAAACGTGTTTTGAGTTGCCGATATAGGGCTCTAGCTCTCAAGATCTCAGAGGGTTGCAGGACGCAGTTGCTGAACTAAACGCACTTCTCTCCGTTGAGGACCTTCCCACTGTACCCTCATCCAGCCGCTCGCTCGGCATGTCTTGGTGCAAGCCATTCCGCCGGTGCCTTATAACGTCCGACCCACGATTTCTGCTTACGCTCATATGAAACGTCTTATATACATAGGGGCAACGCTCTCCGTACGCACACGGGATTTACATTATATCTCAACGTGGCCCTCGAATGGCTATTCTGGAGCAACTATCGCAAAAAAATTCTGCCCGTGATCATGCAAGAGGTCGACGAAGGCTATGGATCGGTGGAGCGGAACAGAGATTGCGAAGATGTCTTCAACTTCGCCGAGGACCTTGACCTCGCGGGTCTTGGTGACGCTTACGCCGTGGCGGTTCGCTTGGTCGAGACTCATAAGCTTGTGGAATCGCAGAGGTCGGAATGGCCCGAGGGTATCTGGCCCAAAGTTTCGAAAGGCGCTTCGCTGCTCAGGCTCTCAAAAAAGCAGACTTCTCTCGCTATTGGCTCTCCTACTCCCTCTTTCTCGTTTTTTGACGCTACGACAGACATCCTGTTTATCTCCTCCGAGCGTCGTTCTACTCCCGGGACGTGCTTGTGACAAGCCTTTTATTAGTGTTAGCGTCATCTCTTTTGCTCTCTTTTATTCGCTATCTCGCTATATTGCTGTATTGCTTTCTCCCGCTCTCGCTGCGTTGTGTTTTCATCTTGCTACTAACACACTCCCATACCCTTGCACCCGCAGTATTTTTGCTATCGCCCTCATTCCCAGTCCTTATTATTATCGCTATCTATATTTCGCTTATCACCTTTACCATTTCCTTTTTCCTTTCCGGTATCATCCCCCTTCCCTCCTCATTCATCCCCTTCGTTCCCCCTTGTTAGTTCCAATTTGTTGATCCAATCCAATCAACGTGAACTGCTCGCCGCCTGTATGGAAAGCTAGTTGCGTGAGGTGTGACCGTTTTCCAAGCACATACTTGTCACCCTCAGTCTGAGTTGATACTCAACACCAAACCTAAACCGATCGAAATGAACAGGCCACAGTCTCCACTATCGCCCGGCCCTGTGCAAGTATGGCACCCAGCCCAATTATTCCTACTATCATTACTAGCCCCTTTGGGCCGTTGAACCCATCTCACGTAGCGCCGTCTCTTTCCTCGCCTCCACACTCTCCAAATCGTATCGCATTTCGATCTCGGACGGCCGTATTTTTATCGGTACTCTCGCATGCTTGGACAAACAGCTCAATCTGGTACTCGTGAACACGGAGGAGTTTAGGCTCGGAGACGGGTATATGGGCCGCTACGTCGGAATGGTGATGATACCGTGGAAATGGGTCGTCAAAGCCGAGGCTGAGATTGAATGGGAAAAGGTTTGAGTGGGGTTCCTTTTCTGTGAGCGTTTCGACCTATACTTTAGACCGTCTTTTTGACAAGCAATTGCGACCGTCTGTGCTTTTGGCGATAGACGTTTTGCAGTGAGTATGTTACTTATCATTCCCTTAACCCCGAAAAGCGACGTCGCTCACAAGCCATTATGATATAATCTCCGTCGCGCGAGTCACGTAGGAAGATTCATTAGCTGTTAATAAGATATATTAAGCCACTGGGTTGTTTCGCTGGGCCGATTGCTCGAACTTGGGACAGGGCCGAGATTCGAACACTCGTCGCGTTAACGGATGTCGAATCGCACGCGTACCGATCTCCCTATCGTCCGCCTGTTGATCCTCCCATCGCTAGCCTCAAATGCGATTCCTTGTCTCCTCAATGAGTCACCGGGCAATGGCGATCTGGGGAAGATATGCAACCCACGCCCGGGTACCCGAAGCTTTTGGAATTAATTGCATCTTACTCGGCTTCTGCTGTTAGCTTGGTACGAATGTGATACTAAGTCGTGCGAATAGATCACTACTGAGCCCGGGCGATCGCTTAGTGAAGTACCACGACCTTCGCACTTGTAGCCTTACCGGAATTCCAAATATATATTCGCAGCGACCTTGATATGATATCAAGGCGTCTCGCGCTGACCATGAGATACTAACTTACTGGCTATCATGAGGAACAGCAGGCACGTTCTGCTCAGCCATTGGCTGCGATGAGGAACAGGAGAAATAGTAAAGGAGACGGCGGTGAATCAAAAAAAAATATTATCAAGGGTTACTTAGTCAGCGAACGTGCTGATGATTCACATGTGAGCGGAGCTACGGCAAGCAGGGCCAAACACGTGACCTCATCTGGGAGATTTGGGAAATCGTCTCTCAGCACCCAACGACCACCACCGCGATGTCACTCCTGCAGGACTTGCTCAAGCAGACATCCATCGACCGCAGAAACGGTCTGCGCCCCCTCACTCGCCACCGCTCGCCGTCCCCAGACAGCGACGGCGACTCGGAGCTCATCGGCGTCGTACGTCTCGCTCTTTTTGAGCCTCTTGCGCACGACCGTCATCCTCATCTTTTCTTTGCCGCCAGGTCACAACGCCAGGGACGCCCCGCAGAATTGCATCGCGCCCCTCGTCGATTTCCTCTTCGCGCGCGTCCTCGCAGCCCCCGTCGCCTCCGTCTTATAATCTCCCCGCCTCCACGCGGAGCCGAGGACCTCACCCACTAACAGGTGTCTCGCGGGTCAAATCGACATCATCAACCGATCCGCTCAAGGTTCTACCCACGGAGATCAACCAACGCATTTTTGGATTGCTTACCCTCCGCGATCTCGCAACGTGCTCGCGCGTTAATCGTAAATGGAAGAAGAGTCAGACGCTGAACTATGGTGCGTGTGTCGTCCTCGCTGATACAGGCCAAGGAGTCTAACATTAGCGATGCCACCTAGTTTGGTTCCAACAGTACCGCAAAGAAAACTTTCAGGACACGTCCCTCCCTCCTGGCAAGTGGACACGCCGAGAATCTAAACAGGATTGGGTAAGCCCACCTCCGCCAATTCCTGGTGCTATTATCTCACGCGCGTTTTGATAGCGCCAAATATACATGACATCCTCCCGCCCGTCCCCGCCCTCCTCTGCTCGCTTCATCTCCCTCCCGGCGTCGGGTATCCAAACGCCCCGTGAGCTCCGCGAGGAACAATGGCGCAACGAAGCCGCCGAGACGGCCTCGCCAAAGAAAGGCGCCGCAAAAGTCGAGATGCGGGAGATGTACAAGGAACTCGGCGGCCGCATGGCCCGAGGCAAGAACAGAGTTAAAAATGGCGAATCGAGAGATCGCGGTGGATGGAATGCTGGAAGCGATGACTGGGGAGGCGGAGGAGGTTTCGAGTGATCGGGCGGTCTGTTGTCTTTGCCCCACACAATCGCCTTGTGTGCGCATATGTGCCTCTTATTTGCTTGGCTATGTAACCCTCGAGCGCTTGTCTAGGCGCCGTAGATTATATTGAGAGTCGAATCGCACCATTATTAGATTCTTATAGGCGCAAGTATATATGATGTAGATTCTCCACGCACATAGACCTTCATAATGCTCAGTACTATGATATATCACAGCTGGATTTGAAGCACTCCCAAAAGCTCCTTCGCGCCAAGTACCCAAATCCCAGAGGTCAGAGGAGGGGAGGGATAACGGGGATCGACTCTGGTCCGGTCGTCCGTCGTCGGCTCGGCCTAGCTGCACGAGACCTGCTCGTTGGCCTTTTTGCGCGCTTCTCTTTTCTAAGATTAATATTTCATCTCCCACATGCAACTGTCTTCTCCCGCGCTATCGATATCCAAACCTTCGGTTAAGCCAAATGCCTAATAGTGCGTTGTTGCATATGAATAAGTCTGATAAGCCTCCCCTTAACAATCCGGCATGGTGTAGTGGCTAACATTATCGCCTTTCACGCGATAGCCCGGGGTTCGATTCCCCGTACCGGAATCCTTTTTTGCGCCCCCGCTCGTGCTCACTTCACGCTGGTAATAATAGCGTAGTATGAACGATAATCTTTTGAAGTACTTGGCATCTGAGTTTTTTTTACAACTGAGAAAAGATCGTCCAAGTCCGAGGCGATATAATTGCCTTGACAGCCGAAAGTACCCCTCCACTTCTACTCGCAAGTGACTGACCACTCCGACGGCTTCAGCCCCTCCTGTATAGCGACGATCTCATCCCACATCGCCTTCCCGACCTTGCCCAGCCCCTCGTTCACGGGCATCACCATATCTACACCTTCGTACCCGATCCTGTCGATGGGGCATATGATCGCCGCGGTGCCGACGCCAAATGCCTCGAGGAGCGCGCCCCGGGCGTGGTGCGCCTGGAGCTCGGAGATGGTGATGGTGCGTTCGTGCGCGTGGATGCGCTGCGTGGGAGGGAGACCCGGGAGGGGACTGGTGGGGGAGTGCGAGGAGGCGAGGGAGAGGACGGAGGAGCGCGTTACGCCTGGCAGGATCGTCCCGTCTAGAGGGGGCGTGATGAGGTCGATGTCTGTGAGTGTGAATGAGTGGGGTGAGCGGGCTTGGGCGCGAGAGAATCTCGAGGATAGGGTGGATTGGATCAGTACTTACCTCCGTCGTCGCGCTGGACGACTGCGAAGAAATTCATCTGTCCTGCCTCGGTAATCCGCCTAGGTATGGCCCAGCGCCAAGTTTCAACATACAGAACACATCAAATATGTGTAAGAGAATTTGTGAATACGTACCGTTCATCACCCAGCAGCCAGAGGATCTGCTGGTAACCTTTGCTGTATGCTTCCTCCTGGGGCTTGAAGCACGGCGTGTAGTTAATCCCGAGCTTGTACGCGCCGGTCCCGCCGGGCCATGTGCGCGCCGTGTCCCACATGCTGATAAGCGAGATGGGCTTGAAGCCGGTGGGGAAGTACGGGCCTGACGGGGAGAGGATGACGTAGAGCAGTGCGCTGGTGGATGAGGCGACGCTCAGAGCTATCCGAACATCAAACATTGGATATTTAGTATAGGTGGTTCAGAATAGGGTATGAGTAGGGAGTGTGAGGAGTGCGAGGAGGGTGGACGAACAGGCGCGGGTCCCGATGAGGGTGGGGCGGATGTACATGCTGTAGCCTCGCATTGGAGGGATCCAATGTGCGTCTACGGCGACTAGCTTCTTGATGAGGACAAGTAGTGCGTCTTTGTCGAAATGCTAGAGTTAGAGTCAATTATGATATCCATGCCACTTTCTTATTATGAAGTATGCTCACAGGAAGTGAAACTCTAATTAGTGTTAGTGTAAATGGTCAGGCGAAATCTCATCAAGGCAAGCATCACTCCGTGCCTATCTGTGCTCCTTTCCATCCTCGCCATATTTAAATCTGGTCTGAATAGGCGAGGCTTGCCATCTGGCCCTACGAAGGCCTATCGAGAAATAAGACGCCCTAAACATCTCGGATTTTCACAGAAAATATAGATCTGCGCAAGCACCTTCATCCCTTCAAATACGGATGGCGTGTAATGGAAGACTGCACCACACACATCGAGCATCATGAGACGAGCAGATTATAGCAGGGATACTAGCAAAGACGCACTAGCGCACGCCGGGTCAAGTGAGATCGGCGCGTACGGCTGGATAGAGGGCGCCGACCACCCCGACTCCGGATTGTACTCGCACACGAGCATATGGTCCGACATGACCTGCAAAGGCAGGGAAGAGCATGAGCGCGGGGAACCGGGGGCGACGTGCTCTGCGGGGAACCATGATACGTCACCGCTCCAAAGCCCAATTGTTCAGGAGGGGGCGGCGACTTGGGCGTCTTGGTCAACGTGATCGTGAGCTTGGATGGCTACGGGGATTATAGCGAGCAGTCAATATCAGTGTATTTATTTTTACGACGTCCCCGGCAATTTGAAGGAGACTGGCGCAGCACGTTCACTTTAGCGGCCCTTTCTCGAGACTCGGATGAGGCATTCGACGATAAACAGTATCACAACTTCCAGAGATAAGGGCGACGCGTCGCGAACGACGACGACGACGACGAGGGAAGACACAGAGACACATACATCCAAGTCGGCCTTGAGCGGTTTGGAGACGACATCAGGCATCACGCCGGCCTTGACGGTGCTCATGGCGCGTGAAATGGTGGGGGGCGCAGTTAAACGTGCAGAGTCCTTGAGCCACGCAGTTGACAGGAAACGCTGGCACGGCATTCTACCCAGTTTGGAAGACACATGGGCCAGTAGCGACGCCGACGGCAGCCTGTTCAGAACTCTGCTCCGGGTTGCTGGGATCATAGTAAGCACTGTCGATGTTTTCCTGCAGACCGCAGATGGTTGTGGGAGCCAGCGACGAGAACCCTCGCGCGAACGTTGAACGTGGGAAGCCGCGTGCTCGTCCGTCTATGGTCTTTCGTCTGTCCGGCCACTTACCTCGCCTTTAACCTTCCTCAATCATCCTTTCGTGCTGGCGCCACCGCGCACAACGGCAACTCGCAGCTTTGTTCTAGTCTCTTTTATTGGCTCGCGATGGCCATTCCACGCACCACCATCCTCGCTGTGGACCCCGCTCTGCCTCCATTGCCAGCCGCTACCGCTATCAGTCCATCATGCTCAATGTCCTGCGCAGGCCTCTAGACCTCGACAATCTTCGGCGCGAGCAGGAAGAGATGTTTGTCCAGCGCATGCAGTGGATGCAGTCGGAAATTAAACAGCGTCGGCAGAGGTGCTTGCGGGACAGAGTCGAACCTCGCGGCTCGCAGGCAGGCTTCGTAGGCAATGCTTACGATGCATCCCGGACGTCTCCCACTGGTGCCGTATCGATGAATCGCGATCGCGATCGGAGTCTTCGAGAACAGGTCGAATCTCACCGTGTGGAGGGCGAGTCCCTGCGGGGCTCCATCCGGGAGAAGGAGCTGTTATTGGCGAAGCTCCGCGAGGCAACGAAGCGCGCCGAGGAAGAACGCGCGCGGGTTGCCGAAGTGATGGAGCAGAAGGCGAGAGAATCGGAGGAGCGCGCACGGAGGGAGAGAGAAAGAGCGGAGGAGCGGGATCGGATATACAGGCAGCAGCTCTGGCGCAAGCGGGGGCTGAAGGAGAAGATCTCGAGCAGAGTTGGGCCCGAGCGCGCTTGGGAAACATACGAATCCCTCTGGGACGCTCTCGCGCGCTCCACAACAAAATCCACCTCGCACTCTTCCAAATCGCTCTCATTCCGCGACATCCCCTGGCCGCTGTTCCAGACGCCGAAGTCCCCCGTTGCGATCACGCCGCACAACGTCGCCGCGTTCCTCCTTTCTCCGACACACTCTGCACAAAAGACGCGTCGAGAGCGTCTCCGACGCGCTCTACTTCTTTGGCATCCCGATAAGTTCGAAGGGAGATATCTCGACAAAGTGGACAAGGCGGACAGAGAGGCCGTCCGGGAAGGCGTCCGCGCTGTCGCGCGGTGCTTGCAAGAGCTTTTGCAGGCACCCGGACACGCGTAGTTGTTATCATGTCTTCCCTTCCCCCTACTCCGGTACGTTCGCCAGCCCATTCTTCACGGCCCCATCATTGCTGACCCAAATCTTAGCCCAGCCATGCAGGTACATTGCCCACTATCGACCGTTCAATACCCCATGTTGATCATACCCCTTTTACGCGATACGACTTATTATGCTTTCTTTTCTGTTATCGAACAATGTATGTATCACCGATATCTTCAGGATGGGGCTGGCTTCGCCGTCGTGTTATGATTTAAGCTGGGACGGTCATGTACAGTACTAGTTCTCTTTCTTCCACGCAATGTATTATTACCTCTTATCGATACTTCGAGCGAGATAAGGTGTAATTGCGCAATGGTAGCCCCCAGTTTTGTGAGAGTATTACTATGATGTGCAGTCCTGTTACTTCACCATAAGCGTTGATGGGGTAGTGGTAACCTTGGTCGTTGCCATTCCGTATCGACCAGCCGGGGGTTCGATTCCCTCTCAACGCATTGCTTGTTTTTGTCACTGATAGCTTTCGGAACATTGGAAAGGTTGGCGTCGAAATTTTGCAAAGCGCGCGTCCCTTTCAATTTTGGCAATATTATCAAATGAGCGATGCGATCATTCCAGACACATTCTTGTGGTATGCCTGCCTGCATAAAGTGATAGAAAGTACGAGTTGGTCCGTCCAAATATCGCACCGGCTAATACCGCCGATGACTCTAAGCTACGCATTGTTGCCACAGACGGTGGCAAGGGCCTGCCGCACGTTCTCCGCATCAAACTTGGGCGAAGATAGCGAGGAAGACTCAACGCGCAAGCACTTCACTCCGAGAGCCTGTTTATCAGAACCCAGGAAGAATGGGGAAGGTCAGGGAGATATCTAGGTAGTGTTCGAAAAGTAGTGGCTTACGGTAATCTCAGCCTCGTCGACGGGAACGGATGACCCCGCGACGTATACCAGGTGCGTAACGAATGCGGTGACCGGGTATGTCTTTACGCTCTCGCGTTCTTTCTGCGTGACCGGAGGTGGATATTGACCATTGAGGATATCGACGATCGCGCTGGTGGTATACGCTCAGGCGTCAGCTCAACCCTATTCATAATGATTATGTATCAGACTCACCGGATGTAATCGACCGCTCGGTATCCGCTCGTCTCTCGGTCGTTCTTCGAGTTCACTTGAGGCGAGCGTGAGGGAGGAGTCTAGGTTAGGGCGGCTCTATGGGCGAGTGCGCCCGGGAGACTTACGTAGCAGTACTTTGTAGCGCAGTGTCCGCGAGCGCGCGATAGCTGCTGCTACTCCGCGAAGAGCCAAGCACGGAATGATGCTGAACCAGCCCCGTGACTTGTAAGTGGATCGCTTCAACATGTGTATCCAAGTCCGAAAATACCTTGTATAGAGTGAACCGCATGAGTAAACGAGGATGTTCCGACATTTGAGGTTCTTGATGAAATCGGCATTTGGCGAAGGATATATTTCCTGTCGATGCTGGTTAAGCACCAAGAATGTCTGTGGAAACGCACGCGATGGAATCTTACTTGACCGTATTGATTGATGTAGAATACCTCTGGAGACGAAGGATTTAGAGATGGGTTCAACATTTAATCCACAGTCACTTGATATCAACTCACTCTTGATAGGCGACTCCAAAGTAGGATAGTCTTCTTCGCCGTTGATGCCCTTTGTGAAGTCCATATTTCGTACGGGGGCATCTCTAAGTGGTGACCACAAGAACTCTTCCATATTGTCGGTTGCTTCCTCCTCTCTTGGCGAGGCAGTGGTAATCGGCAATATAGGGCGGGTTGGGTGCGATATTTCGCACTGGCCGACGATGGTGCTACCATTTTTCTAGACAAATAAGATGAGCTATAACCGCCGGGCCCTGCCATGAGCGGGGAGACCGTGCTCACCAGCTCTGCAGCGATAGTAACGGTGTGATTTGTGACGAGTACGGGTAGGATATGCGCCTGTATGTGAGCGCAGGGTCAGCACTTCGCAACGTTAAGGCAGCCGATAAACGCGTCTACTTGCCTGACTACCCGTGATGGAGGAGAACAGGAAAATAGCAGAAGGCACCGAGCGGAAGAAGAGGTGGGCGCCGGTTAAGAAGTAGTTTCCTACGCTCCCATTCCGGAAAGAGAAGCTCTTGTGTGCACGCTTCAGCACTTCACTCTCAAAATAAACGAGAAACCCTAAGATGCGTGGGATGAATAGGGAATAGAGGGGGATGTTTAACAGTGAAAGCTACGCAGGTTGATGTAGAACGAACCTCTGATAGTTTCTTTCCTGTCGATTGGGATACCATGCCATAAAAGACTGCGTCCCTCTACTACGTCTCTCCACAAGTCGCGCGCCTCGCGCTCCGAAGTGTTCGCGGGGAACCGGTACGAGAGGAGGCGCCGGATAGCCTCTGAAGGAGAAGTGTGCGACGAACTTGGGATTAACCGAATTAACAGCGATCGAATGTCCCCTGCAAATTCATGAATCAGAGTGAATTTCCTGACGCGTTGAGGGTAGGAAACGCACCAATAGACGGTCCTCCTGAATACAGATGACAGAAGTCAGTAAAACATCGGGCATATATGCGCTTAAGATCGATCGAAACAAAAACCTCACCGAGAACTCGTATAATCTATGCAAACAGGCATATAAGTAAATTCTCCAGAATGAGAAAAACAACGAAAAGCCAATAGAAAGCGAACCAACCTCGCTGGAGCTCCCGCCGTTATCCGACACAGGCAGGACATAACACACATCCTGCCCGAACGCCGCGCAGATGGAGTTGCACCCCGTTCCTCCAGAAATCACCACAATCGATCGGGATTCATCCGCGGACGAGCCTGGTTGCTCGCCGTCGTCATGCAAGTCGAGCCCGCCCATTTCCGACGACGGCGTCGCCCATTCCGATCCCGACTCCGACCCCGAGCCAATGTTAGCCTGGGCAGGGCCGGTGCCATCGTGCTCTGATGCAAGAGGCTGGCCATGAGAATCGGGTTGCGCGCGTACATCTCCGCTCAGTCCGTCAAGGGCGCCAGCGTCGCCTGCAGGCTGCGCAACAAGAAGGTCAAACACGGAGGACCCAGAGCTCAAGCGCCTGGAGTCGACGGGCCTGAGCTTGGTAAAGTCATCCGTGGACAGGATGGGCGTGAGGCGCGGTCTACCAGATCTGGAGCTTGAGCCTGACATGGGTGAATCGATGATAGGTCGGTATATCGAAAGGAGCGCTGGCTGGGCTTTCTGCTGAATCGCAGGGGACGAGCTCGGCGTTCTTCTCGTACTTATCAGCGTGCGATTCAGAGAAGACAGTGCGTGGAGGATTCTCCTTCAAGCTAGCTGACGTGGAGCCCGTCCCTAGTCCTTAGGCCTTAGTCCTTATGGGTATACGTGGAACGGAGAGCTGTACGTATTTTTGTTGTTATGACTCCCGCAGTGCGACGGCCAGGAAAAACGACGGGGAAAAGGGATGCATACAGCGCGTTCGTCGTAAAACAACACAGGTGCTATCTCAAAAGAAGTCAGGAGTGATGGAAAGCGGGAACAAGGGCAGTGGTCGATTAAGGGGAAATGATGCGAAAGACGAAAGCAGCGAAGTTGAGAAGGAGTGTTCATATACAAATGAAGGGGAGAGAAAAAAGTAAACATAATCGGGAGAAGATGCCTGATAGGTGTGGTCATTCATGCCTGCGTGACGCGAAGTGATATCGATATCTCCCCTCCCCTCTCAGCCTTTCCCACCTCCAAGTCTCCCCTAGACCCAAAACCAAAACAAGGGGCATGATTTAATGGTCGTATGCCGGGGGCGCGGGCCCCAAGGCATCCCTCACGCTCTTCCTGAGCTCCTCCTCGCTCTTGTCCTCCTCAAACGCGGAGGCGTTTCCCGGAGAGTTGGCGTCAGAAGGAAGCGCAACGGCATCACCTTCGGTGAAGGCCAGAATCTGTCGGGCCAGGGTAGCAATCTCGCCCGCACCACCATCACCATCCTCGGAAAGGGAGTGCGGGGAACCAACCGTCGACGAAGGCGTGCTCGACTGGGACATGGCCAACTGGTGGATGTGGGGCGACAATAACTGCGAGGAACGAATTTTGGTGATGAGTTGCTGGTCTAAGTGGGCAAGTCATGTTTAGTGCGCAGTGGCTCGAAATAGTATAAGCCAAATCGAACCCACCTCCAGATTCCAAGAGTTGGACGATAGTCCAGACGGCAATGTGCTGGAAAGTAGTATCCGTGCTGCTCAAGAACCTATAGAAGTATGCGTGCAATCCACCATCGGGCTTATCCCAGACGTCGTTGAAAGGACCATAGTCATCTGAACCACTGCGCCCGTCTACGGTGGCAGTTGGAGTCAGGGTAATGACAAGCGTTCCTGAGGGCCGACGTCTTGAATTGAGCATACCTTTCGAAGATAGATTACCGATGGCGGCGGCACTGTTGCCCTGGACTTCGACGCTAGGTGAGTTGGTCAATGGAATCAGGACCTCGCAGATGCCCATCTCAAGGAGTTGTGGTTTCAAGTAATCTGGTTCGCGACATATTAGACCTTTGAAATGAAAGTTGAGAAGCGAGGAAACATACCGCTAAGAGCCAACACGGCAACGCAAGCCGTCATCTCGCCCTGGACGTTCAGTGACATCGTAAGGATGAGGTCCATAATCTTCTGCACGGCGCCGGCATGTATGATCTGGCTTTTATTCTTCTCGGAGCTGGCTGCGAGGTTGCGAAGGGTCGAGATGGCATGACACTGTACTTCCTCATTCTCCTCAAACGAGAACAGGTCGATGAGCGGGTGCAAGAAGCCAGCTTCGATGATGGGTGACTCGTTCAAGGGGTGAATAGACACATTACGCAGGCAGGCAGCGGCGGCAAGGATGAGAGGCAGGTACGTAGACGTGAGTAGGCGGAGAAGAGGCTGCAAGCCACCAGCTTTGACGAGATCCAGTTGATATTTCTCTGCGACGTGCCAGTGGTGAGTACTTGGTGACGAATCAAAGGCGGCAGAGTACATACCATCACTGGCAAGATTACGCAGCGCCAACGCAGATTGGCACTGAACTTTAAGACTGCGGTGGTCCATCAAAGAGATCAAGCTCTGCACAAGCTTTGGTTCGCTTGTAGCAAGACGCTTGCGACTCTCCGCGTCGACGGCGATATTGCTGATCGCAGTGGTGCAATAGTATTGCACATCGGTGTCCTGGGCTTTCAACAAACCAACCAAAACAGGAACGGCACCGGCTTCTACCAGGCAACGCCGGTTTTCATCTGAAAGAAAGCACGTGAGAAACGAGGCATTCGATGCGGGGACGGCGAAGGAGGGTCGTACCCGAATGCGTCATGTTGAGCAAGGCACCAGTGGCATTCCGCTGCACACGGATGTCCGAGGAGCGGGCCATGCGGGTGAGAGGGACGATGGCCCCCGAGTTCGCAATCTTGGCCTTGTTCTCATCTGAGGTCGCGGGAGATAGTCAGAGAGAAGCCTGTGTGGCAAAATACCAAGGATCGTACCAAGCGTGGCGAGGTTGGTGATGCAGCCCACGGCGTTGCACAAAACCTCAACGCTTGGGCTGCACATCTGCCGAACCAGCGGGTCGAGAGCACCAAGTTGCACGATAAGAACCTTGTTCTCCACTGAAAGGACGCAAAAGGGTAAGCAGGTTTGCGCTGGTGGCGGGGAGTGGGAATTAAGGTAGACGGACGGTTGACTGCTAAATTTCCGAGCGCCGCACTAGCGGCCCTCTGGACCTCGGCATCGTGGTGGTCCAAGAGGAAGATTATGGGATCCAACGTCTCTCGCCCGACTTGGCTGACCTCCCTTTCAGTGATCTCGGCGAATGCGAGAGCTGCGCTGCGCTGAAGAGAAAGGTTATCGGAGTACGATAGTGTGGTGAGCGCCTTGAGTGGTGACCCCGTGAAGAAATTCGTCGTTGTTCGATCTGCGCAAAGTGTGAGTAAAAACGTTGCGAAGGGGCTGTAAAGGGGCGCGGCGTACTCTCGAGGTACTGGAGGAGGTCTGCGACAGCCTCGCGCTCGTTCTCGAGGAGGAGCGGCTCTGAATCGCTGCCTTTGCGCGCTGGAACTTGGGATGACAACGTGAATAAGGCGCCGAGTTTGCGGAAAAGGGTGAGGGGAGACAGCATACGGCAGTAGTTGCAGCAGTTGCCCATTGTCGTCGTCGATTTGCAGCGAAAAGGAGCGAGGCAAACGGGGGACGGGGAGGAGGAGATGGGTGGATTGTTCAAAGCCCGGCCCTCTCCTCCACCCCTCACGCATGTGGCTTATGTCAGCAACTCCCGACACCGTCACCTCAGTTGGCGCTCCCCTTCCTTTTTTTCTTTCTTTTCTGGAAATCACTCGAGGGTGCGTGGTCTGGCCCGCTTTATCGACTGGAATGCTGGTACGATATGGTATGTACATGAACGGGACGCTGGCCAGCGATGCTACAAGTACGAGAGCGATATCTTCTGCGCGTCATCAAGACTCAAGAGTGGGAGGAAGACAGGAAGCGCGAGAAGTGGAGGGCGGGGGAGAAAGAACTAGTACTATGGCTTGGTGGGCCTGAACTGTCCGAGCTTACTCGCTTGTGTAGGGTCGAGCTTAGAGTCATGCAAACCCCTGGGTCTGGGGAAAGCAGCACGCTCTCTCCAAATAAATCATCTAAGGCAGAGGATTATCACGTCCGAGTGTCCAATTGCGGCCCGCCTTCCCAGGCGGATCAGTTCCGAGGCGCGGCGTAGGGCCCAGTGCCGTGGAAGGGTATACAGCAATAAAGAGCGCGCTTTAGAGCGGGATGGGTAACCTCTAGTGGGCCGGCAGCATCGAGTACCAAGTATCCTTGTAGATTTACGCAACTTGAAGACCTCGCGAGTCCGGTCGGGTCTCTGGATAGGTCTTGTGAGTAAAAAATTATTTAAAGGGCAAGACTCCTCACAGACTCGCCCTCGGGATCTGGCATACCACGAGCTTCATTCCAAATATTAAGATTATGGACATATATACGGGTCGTTTTGGGCTCACATAGACCAACCGGTTTCCTTGTCGAATTTTCCGCAAACCACAAGACTGTCGCGAGAGAGGCCGGGCTGAGCGACGAGCCATACCTAAGACACTGGCGGGAGTAGTGAAACAGAGGAGCATGGACAAGTGGCAGCGTGTCCGTGCGCGTGCGAGAGCTCATGCTTGGGGGAGGGTTCGAGTCCGGCTGAGTGCGGGATTAGAGAGGCTGACCGACCGTAGTCCAGTCCCCTCAACGAACCCGACTTCCCCCCCTCGTCGCAAAGCGGGATTTCCGTTCCAATGATCTTTTTGGTGTAATCGTTCTGATTTCTTTCTCCAAAAAAATAAGAAGGTTAATATTCTTTACCGCGCGTGTTGTAATCGACATGTCAGTATGATTTACGCTCTGCTCGATGATATTATTTCAAGGCCATGGCAAATATGGATTCATTTCATACAAGTTTGGTTGAATAAACACGTCCTGAAAAACTGAGCGCGGGTTGTATACGCGTTGTAACGTAGATGCGGGGAGAGGAGTTGAGTGTACCCCGGATGCAGATTCAACCGGCTCAGCCACAACTGTACAGTTTTAATGTCCCTGCCTCTCGGCGCGCATTTGTGACAGCAGCGTCCACCGACCCCGAAATCCTCAAGCCCCGTCGAGGTGAGCGTCAAGGAACCTCGTAGCCACGGACCTATCCTTACTCATACTGTACAATCCTACCAGTTTTCTCTTTTTCTCGCTCAAAATGACCCACGACGCTGTTTGGTTCTCTCGTCCTCGCAAGTTTGGCAAGGGCAGCCGTCAATGGTGCACATCCAATCCATGCGCACCGCTCAATCTTCTCTAATCTATACGATTTCTTGCAGCCGTGTCTGCGCTCATCAGGCTGGTCTCATCCGCAAGTACGGTTTGGATCTCTGCCGTCAATGCTTCCGCGAAAAGTCGGCTGCCATCGGGTTCGCCAAGGTACGAATGCGCGCCCTCTAAGCTGATACCTTGCCGAACTTGCACCTAACAATATCCTCAATTTGGCGTGCAGAACCGATGAGTGCTGCTACACATCAGACACACCCACATGTGTCCCTTTGCATCATTTCCACATTGCGCATGTATGGCCATTTCTTCGCATGATCCCAAAAACTACACTATGCCCAAGCACGCTGCGAGTAACATTCGACTCTGTCGGGGTACTTCACACGATTTTCGCTGTGTCTTTGGGATGAAGGCCTGGATTTCGGGTCAATGCTGTCAATACCTCGCTCACGCTCTAGAGCTGGTCCCATTCAACCCCTAGCGCTGTCTCAGAGTGCAACCCCATATATCCATCGATTGACTCTGCTTGGACTATGAAAGAAATGGCTCGGACTGCGTGCACAATACTGTGTCTTGTTTCGAATCTTTTCTTGCATTGCCACGTGCGTGGAACTCTGACACGCTAGTAGCTTCAGGCTAGGGTGGAGCTCTCCGGCGCGTGTAAAAGCGAGAAATACTTCTGAAACTAGCTCAACGCGTATGGATGTGGGCGCGCGCATCATCAACGGCACTCTTAGACTTCAGGTGGAAGCCCTCAAACGAACAAATTCGGCCATACTGATTTCAATGTCAATCCTACGTCACAAGGGACCACGCACGTACGCAAGATCGGGTCATCCTCCTCAGAGTACTGCGCGTCAAAAATTACGTAGCTTGTGGAAAATCGCAGTGTCCAGAAGCTGGGTGAGACAAACCTATATCTCTGTTTCGAGGTGAGACAGACTGCGACATTTCGGTCTCAACCATCTTATGTAAGCATATGGCCTCCGAAACATGTTTGTTCTAAGCCTCGCCAACGCTGACGTCGTTGAATCCCGCGCAAAACTCCAGTAAATTGGTCAACCAGAGCGGAAGTCACACATCCTTCTTATACGCCCGGAAATGTATAAATATGAGCCCCTCCGATATGCAATCCCCATCGATCCGCTCGACTCTTGTCGTCTCATTCGTCTACATTCGCCCCCCGTCGTCACAGCACCACTATCATGGAATCTACCACCTCTACATCGCAGCCTAAAGGCACTCCGCGCCCCGCACCGTGGTCAAAGTATCCTTTCCTCAGCCGTTATCCCCCTCGCACCGTCATGGTTCGGGTCGCTACTCCCACCGAGTGGGCCATCTGTATGTCTTCATGCTCCATGTTGATCGACGGCGCCATTCACTCTAACTCGCCTCTTGTTTAGCCCAGAAGATCTACAAAGACATGTCTAAGCCACCCACAATTGAGGTCGCGTCGGTGACCCCTGGAGTCGTTCCTGGTGCGTATCTTGTTATTCGGACCACGCCGGATCGCTGATCGGCATTCTTCCACCTCCAGTCGATCGCACAGGCTATCCATTTTTCGAGCTATATCCTCCGGTGAAGAACTTCCAGAGCGAGGTTGCTCCGGAAGCCGCCAAGGCTGAGGCTACCTCGTCATCTGGTGAGCCTTGAAGTCGCTTGTACCTTTTCTCAGTCTATGTACTCATGGCATCCTACTCAGATCGATCGGGCTATCCCCATTTCGAGCTCTATCCCAAGGTCGATAAGATTCAAGTATGCGAAGCGAGCTCAGCCTCAGCAGAGGAAACCCCTCGGCCGTGTGGTAAGTACACCCTGCACTTGGAGCTATTCGTGGCTGTTACTAATGAGTTTCCTGTACAGATCGTACCGGGTATCCGTGGTTTGAGCTCTACCCTTCGGTAAAGCAAGAGCAGAAGGAAGAAGCTGTTCCTGCGATTTCGAAGGAGGTATCGTCCTCCATACCAGGTATGCCAAAGAATAGCCTTCGGTCACCGAACTTCACTAACCCGCGACTATCAAGTAGATCGCTCGGGTTACCCCTACTTCGAGCTTTATCCTCCTGTAAAGAAGGAGCAAGCGGAGGCCGCTGCACCTGCTCCAGAGATTAAATCGTCTCAGCTTGCTGGTACGCGCGCGCCGGACTTGCAACGCCTATGGCTATGTCTCACAAGCCACTTCCTCATGATAGATCAACCCGAGTACCATCCTTGGTTTGAGCTGTGCGCTGAAGTGGGGATGACCCCAGAGGAAGTGATACTTAGGGATGTTAACGCTCGCGAAACAAAAGGTAAGCATACACATACTACTTGCGTATCCTTTCTTGGCCGCGATCACTAACGATCTCACTACCCAGACCGGGCCGAATATTCAGGCAACGATCTCTCAGATTACAATACTCCCGCGACGACCCCCGCAAGCTCTCCGGCGCTCCCTTCCTCTCCTCGCTTTGGGATGTATCCCGCTGCAAGCCAGCCGGGCCGCGCTGCATACAATTTCTTCGACGTGTACCCCATCACCGAGGTCGAAGCCGAGACGCCGGCTCCAGCTCGCGAGAAAAGAGAGCTGGTTCAAGATATTCCCAAGCGACGCTCCAGAATTGGAGGGCTCACTGGCACGTCGGGATCTCCCGACTTTGACGAGTTCGCCGTGTTTCAGCCCGCCTACCCTTTCGATGCAATCTACCCCCGCTCGAGAACAGATACTGAAGCGGCCGATATCTTCGTTGGGAAGCGGGCCGGAGGAAGAGCCCGTTCGAACCGCAGATCTCTTTGTAACATCCTCGCGGCGAAACGCTCGAGGGTGGCTACTTCTTGCCGCAATGTCTGGGGCAAGGTTGTCTCGGCCTTGGTGCGCGTTGGATGACCGGCTTCTTTTGCTATTTTCCTGTCCTCTCCTGCCTTTTTCTCCGTTTATCCCTCTCCCCTTCCTAATGACCAACCCGTTTCCAATTCAAAGCATGTTGTACAGTAGGCTCACCGCTCACTAGCGTAATCAAAGAACCTCTCACTCCATCAAGCCCACATCCCGCTCTCGCTGGAAGCCTGCCCCCTCCCGTCTAGCGCGTATTGTTTTCGACCAGTTTCAAATACGCGCCGACGGTGTTGATCTCGTAAAAAGGTGAAAAGACGCCTTAATCAAAGCGCCTCGAGAAAATGGTCGCGCACTTGTCTATGGAATGTCCGCAGTAGGTCTGGCGATGAGTGGATATCGTATCGCTGGCGCGATGGGTACAACTGATGATGAGACGTCTTGGGCGCCAATATCATAATATTAATGGTAGATCCGGCGTCCACTGCTGCTCGCAGTCCGGGTGTACACAGTACAGTACAGCGCTTAGACGCGTGTGCACTCGGGCTTTTCACGGGTATGACGCCCAGCAGTTGACATCATCTGGAAGGTCTCATCCGACTACCAAAGTCAGATGTCGTGTCGCACCCCACAAATCCTCCAAATCAGCCAACTCTTCGCGCAGGAAAACCCGCAATGACTTCGCGGCGAGATAAGTAAAGCTGGCTGTTATCATTTGACAGTGGTGTATATTTACTTGATGTCGCTCCATTGCATGATACCAGCGCCCTTCATCCTCGAGCATCCTCCCCCACCCATAGGTACTGCGCACATATGTTGTGTATGATAGATCTGGCTGTGAGGCTACTCGGTACCATCCTCGTTCGGTCTACCAGGGAAAAGATAGTGGTGCTTGTCGCTGTCCTCGATGAAATGCTCCTCGGGTGAGCGCCGCAAAACCCTCCTAATGGTAGCCGATGGATTCAGCGATCGCAGCTCTATGATTATCGAGTCATCGATATACTCGCAATCCACAAGGGTGAGAGCCGGTGGGCCACCCTCCAGAGACTGGCCGTCCGCGGGATAAAATCTGGACCGGACAAACTCCGACAACGTAGCAGGTTTGATAGGACAGTCAATGAGGAATAAGTGGCGTAGCCTCGAGCAAACGAGTGCGTCGGGAAGATGGGACATGGTAACGTACCTCCCCCTGAATACGACCGAAACATCGGTCAAGAGGGAGAAATTGCTGAAGATGGTTGTGAGGCAGTCGGCGGGGGGCTCGCCTTCATTATTTTGAATGGCAAGCCTTGTGATATTTGGCATCGGATAGTTTTGGAGAACGAGGCGCATTTCTCTCGCAGCACCGAGAGCCGCCGCATTACCATAATCCATGGTCAGCAACTCATTGTCATTGCAGTCCCACCCCCTCATAATCCGATTAAAACAGGTCCAGTCAATGAAAAGCGATTTGATGAGATCAAGGTTCGGGATAGATGGAAAATAATGGCGTAGCTCCGTGTCAAAGTCGTGCTCATAATGAGCATACAGCTTGACTTGAGCAGTTGGAGGGAACTGGATAGACTCCAACAGCATACGAGTGACGCGAGGATGTTGGATATGTTTGAGTGTGAATGTGCGAAGAAATGGCAAGAATGTACGTAGGGCTGGTGATGAATCCGGCCCCTCATCAACGCTGATATGCGTATAGAGGTTCCGCAGATATAGCACCTCCAGATTAGGGCAAGCATTGACGATGCGAAGGAGTTGGTGTGACAGGTCTTCATCGGTTCCTTCAACGTAGATGTCAGATAGTCGGAGTCGTATGAGGCTGTGAAAGATTGGAGAAGTTAATGGAATCCTAATTGTGTCCAACTCCAGCTCGCGCAGGCGAGGTGTAAACCCGGAGAACAGATCAAGGTCAAGTTTCGGCTGCATCCCCAGGTATTCATCCTGCGACCCGATTTCCAGGCATTCTAGCTTGGTCGCAGGGATATTGGCGAGATGGCTCAATAAGGGCGTCTCTGCAGCTTTAACAATGAGCTCCAGCCGGCGCCACTGATCAGAGCAGGGTGTAACCCGAGAAAGAAAATCCCGCAAGGATTCTCTCCGAAGGAAACATTCGTACCCGATCTCAAGGGGAGCGAGTTTAGCATGTGGAAGGAAGGCGGAAAGTGTGCGACTGTTGATGCGAGTCCAGAGTCGCGGGGTGGCTAGCGCAATCCGTCGCCATGATCTGGAGACGGCCGCAATGGTCAAAGGAGCTAACCATTTGTCTTTCCAGTCGGCGGGGACTGCCAGTTCGAATATCATGGAAAAGATATCATCCGGGATTCGAAGTCGGTGTATGGGCGCCAGTCTGGATGGCAAAAATCTCGTCGCATCCTCTGAACCACTTGTTTCGCGTGTAGGGTCAGCACATCATGAAGATATGGAGAGATTTGTTTGAGAACTTACCTTGAATCGGCACCAATATCTAAAGTCATCGGGCTTTGTGAAAGACAGCCACACTCCACGCCAACCCCGGCCCTAGTTGTTACCATGTTGTCTCCGAAACACTTTTTGCAGTGATGGCCATCGTTTCATGAGTGGATTTGTTTTTGACGAGCAAGAAGCTTACCGGTATTAATATTATGAGTTGACGACAACCGACGATATCGGTGGTGGCTGATGGTGGTTTCTTGATTGTTTACTGTCTTTTACTGTCACTGTGTCAACAAGGCGTCGCCTTCCGAGCCAAACATCGCAGCTTATGTAAAACTATACTTCAACAGACGGAGGTTTTTTGCCGAACGGTCAATTGGGACGAAGCTGGCATTCACTCTCTCCTTCGAATTTCCTGGCCTCTTAGTTTGGACATTCGGTGCTCACAGTAGCACCTCGTATACATCAGCTCCTGTTCAGCCCCGGGCCGCGACAAAAGGATGTAAAAGCATGGGCATACTGTGGCATAGCGATCGAGCATACGTATAGAAGTTGAGGGCATAGCGGAGGAGAAAGAGAGAGATGGTAAGAAAAAGATACTGGGAGAAAAAAATTCCAAGAAGACGGAAGTGGTGTAAATCCAAGAATCCAAGAAATCAGCTGTCCCTCGACTTGTCAACTCTTACGTCCTCTTCGTGATGCTAGAAAGCACGGTGCTAAACTTGCTCTTCTTCTTCTTCCTCGACTTTTCGGACGTGCGTGAGACGGAGTCGGAGGGAGCCAAGGACCTGGGCGGGTGGTGGTCGGGATGTTCCACCCGGTATTATTGCAGGTAAACAATAATTCAGATCAATCGCATGTGCTGATAGAAGGAGGAAAACCTACATAGTAACTAGCGCTCTGATAATATCCCGGCTCGGATTGCACCGGCTCTTGATAGCCCTGGGGCCGTGTGTGCGAGTGTGCGGACAATGGAGGGCCGTATGGCTGGCTGTATTCTTGAGCCTGAGGGCGCTCCGAGCGTCCGGAGACGTGGGTGCGTCTGGACGCGGCATGGGGGGGCGGCTCTCGGGGGCTGTCTCGAGCCTAAGAGTGAACACGCGAGTGTCCAGATACCAACGACTGAGCGTTCCCCCCACCGGAGCCGCCCAAACGAGAGGGGCTCGAGATTGCTTGCATGTGAGCCTGGTAATCGCGCCTGGAGTGGGAACCCGACGCATCACTATGTCTTTCGGAGGGAGCTAAGAGCCCGGAGGAATGTCTGCCGCCACAATTGTCCTCCAGCTCGAGCGCTCTGCACGAATAGTGGTTCTGCGCGTGTACTGAGACGTCACAACAGATAGCGCGGTTAACGTGTTCGCATGGGCTGAGGACGTTTTTCGAGCTTGAACTTACTTGCCCATGGGGAGTGACTGTTTCTTTCGAGCGGTAGGCAAGTCTGTCGACGCCGTCGCCCCACGAGGAAGCATAGCGATAGCCTTGATTCCCGTAGGCATCAGTGTAGTGTTGAAGTATATGGCTCGGACGCGACTAGGTACAAACATGTACAAACACCATACCTCGTGTAGTCCGTCCCAAGTCCGTCCGCTGGAAATCCTCACGTTTGCCGTCACCATCTATCTGTGTCTGTGTCTGTGTCTGAGCAATTCCAGCATACTGGGATCAACCCCCGTCTCTATCTCTCTTATTCTAACATGTAGTCGACGTACTCCGAGCGCATGGTCTCGCTATAAGGAGCCAGAGAGCTTTCCATGGGCGTATTTGTGGTTATTTTAGCTGGTTAGGCTGGTTAGGCTGCGTGCTAAGAACTGTTTAAAAGTGTGAGATGTGAGGTGTGATGAGGAGGGGCGAGTTGGTGAAAAGGAATAACGAAGGCATGTAGGTTTTATATCATCTGGAGCAAATCAAGCTGCAATTCGCATGTGTCCGTTTTTGCCTTCCGGGCCTACTGCGATGGCGCAAGGGATTCCCAGGCGCTGTCGAGGTGCCTCGTGCCGTGTGAAGAATCACTTCGTACAACCAGTGGGAGCCAGCAGCTTTTGAGCTCAGAGCGGAAGAAAGGCTTCCGAGTGGCAAAGTCATGGTTGCGTTGAGTAACCACGTGTATACACGTGTCTCACCACTAAAACGCACCATCTTAGTAGCGCCTAGTCGTACTCCCTCCAAACGTCTTTGCCAGTACTTTGATATTGTAGCATGCCTGGTGACGGAATACTGAAGACGATGGCGCAGCCAAAGACTAGGTCGCGCGGTGTTGGCGGTTGCTTCGCGGCAGCTTCACCGGCCGATTAAGTAGTCCCTGCGTCGTGCAAAGTCTGCGCTCGGCATATTTCGACTCGGACCACGCTTGCCCCTGGGCATGCTTGAACGAATCTCCCGGAATATTAGACGCTACCGCCCGCCGCTTTACGAAGAAGTTTCCACGTTCGTACTCGCACTCCACGCAGTGCTCAAGAACAAGCAATCACTGGTTTTTTCAGGTGGACAGGGCTGCCCGCGATGGGCCAAGACCTACGTGCAAGCATTCTGAGTACTTGTGACTACCAATCTATGTCTGTTTGCGACACCGTACAGACACACCAAGATAAGTATTTCCGCGCAAAGGAGTGAAGCCTATGCAATCCAAGCACCAGAAGTATGAGTATTCGGTAAACGAGTACTCACTGCTCAAGGGTTTGGGCTGCACATCAATAACCGCGTAGATGAACATAGCTCATTCTATGTCGTGCAGTGCGCGAAGCGCACCGCAGTTTTGATGCCCACGCTGGCGCCAGATCGACGATTTCAGAGTATGCGGGCCAAGTAAGCAAGCTCTTGAGTTGGCGCGCGCAATCACAATCACAGAAAGAAGAGCCCGAGTTGTAAAAGGGGATTTATGGTGCAGGGTCAGAGCTCTCTGTATCACCGAGCATCATGCGGAGGGTGCCTGTGACTTCCTTGTGTAATCGTCCTGGTTGGGGATGCGACGCGCCGACGCGGCAAAAATAAACACAGGGCATGACAAGCAGCTTTGGTGAGTAGACGGGCATAGGGAGAAGGCTCACTTGCGCGGTCCAAAGCCTTGATATATTCGCTGTCTGCCTTTTCCATGGTTGTTTCCAGCTCGTCGAGTCGCCGAGCCTAACGGTTTTTTTTGCCAGTTGGGCAAGGAACGTAAGCCGAACGGAGTAAATAGACGCACTTTTTCCTCTTCAGGATCGGGTCCGGGCAATGATTCGATGAGGTATTCAGCCTGTTTTGCTTTCCTTACCAGGTCGTTCACCTATTCCTTCTGGTTCGCTGAAGGAGCCATGTGAACTATTTAGCATTCAAGGTAGTACGACAACAGCTCACCTTCAAACATAGGCTCGGGATCGGCCTTTGCGCGCTGTCGAATAACTGGGATTTAGGGGCTGACTTGTCGGAGTGCGGTCTTGTTGACAAGGTAGCGGTTACTGCTAGACATAATTACGAGAAGCTACAGCACACTTTAGACGCTACATTATCAGTTCGGTTCAGAAAGAGAAGTAACGTACCTGGTCGATGCCGCCTTGCAACTGGGTGATACGGTCCATTTGCGACAGCTCTTGATCTAGCATTTCGCAGGTGTCGGGCTCAAGAGAGATTTGGTGCGCTTCCTCGGAGGTGGGCGAGGAGCGGCAGGTCGTGCAATCGGATTCGATATCTCTTGGCGGGCGGCTCGGATTGGTGGGTGGAGGCTCTTGAGCCGAGAGTTTGATGCCGTCCCTCGCTTGTTCGTCGGCGCGCAACCTTCAACGTCCACGACTCCACATGTACACTTGCCCGCGCGGAATCCCGGATCGCAGCTCAGATTACATAATCTTGTTGAGTGGCAATTGAGTATGTTTGGGTGCCTATCAGCCTCGAGGCTGCCTCGTCTGGCTCGTCCTCCCACTGTGACTAAGCACATCTCGCACCTTGCCAGAACCCATCTTCAGCTTCATCGCGCACCCTTAATCAACGCAATACCGAACACCAATCTTCGCAATGCCAGTTACAATCGAAGAAGCGACTCAACTCCGAAGCAAATATCAGCATTTCAGAGTGCTCATCATTGGCAGGGCCAATGCAGGGAAAACTACTATTCTCCAAGCCGTTTGCGGAGCCAGAGAGGCACCCCGAGTTTACGACGGGCAAGGGCGAAGGGTATGGCCTCCCCCATTGAACGTGTATTTCATTATTAACTCGCCCTTTGCGTACCCACAAGATTAGAGCCAAGAAATCAATTCTGTCGCCTACTTCATTTGTGGGTCTTATTGAACACTATGCTCATTTGTCCGTCTAACACACTCTTCGTAGCGCGGAATCCACGACATCGAGTATGAGCTGCGTTTTCGCAGCAGCCCTGGCTTCATATTCCACGATTCCCGCGGCTTCGAGGCAGGCGACACAGCGGAATTGGTCAAGGTCAGGGCGTTCATTTATAGTCGAGCAGCCGAGCGGTCTGTGAATAAGCAGCTTCATGCAATCTGGTATATGCCTATGTATGCATTTATCCTCAGTTGACATCTCACATCCCGTTATCAAGGTTCTGTCTCCCTACGGACCACGACGCCAGGATGATCACAGCTGCGGAGCTCGACTTCTTCGATAGATGTGATACCGGCAAAGGTTGGCTGTACACCTTTATCTTGTATGACGCCCCGCATCCTAACGATCGTCTTGCGGTAAAGTTCCCGTGATCGCAGTGTTCACCAAATTCGACAGCCTTGATGGCAAGGCGTACCAAGAGCTCCGCTGTGAAGGCTTTAAACACTCCGAGGCCCAACAGAGAGCTCCACGCCGTGCCGACGAGCATTTCGAGCGCGACCACCTTGGTCGCATTCTTGGGCAGAGATATCCTCCTAAGAAAGAATTACGCGTTCGAAGTAAATATTCTCATTAACGAATCAAAGACCCTCTGGCTCACAAGCCTTTTCATCATTTCAGATATGCACGAGGTGGCTAGACATGAGGAGGTAGTCAAACGTACTGTGTCCGAGCTGCTGAGGAAGACTTCGGACGCCCTCGACACCGATGCCTTGAGACTGTTGCTCGCCACCGTTCAGAATAACAACATAGAGCTTTGCGCGGAAAATCTTATCAATAGGCAAGTTCTTGCTTCTTTAAACATGGGTCGACTCTTGCATACCTCGCCATATATACTACTAGTGGAACTATCACTGCTGCTGCACAAGGTGGCGTCCTTCGTGCTTCCAGATATTAATGTAAAGATTGATTGATGGCATGTTATGCCATTGCAGAAACACTCGAGTCGGGCGTCTTCCTCCCAGGAGAAAAACTTTTTCAATTCCTTTGGGATGTGGGCGCCGCATTTCCTTACCTCCAGGTGAGTGTGAAAATCACTTTGTGATATTTACAAGTATCTCATGTTTCCGGCTGACAATATACCAGGTAAGGATTACATACACACACATCTTATTGTATTGGCTTCGCTGACACCTTTCATCTGGCAATCTCCCACCTAGTATCGTGTGAGTGCTCTGTTCCTGTTACAGAAAATACACTTAACAACTCATGAATTGTGTATTGTGGATATTTCTTTAGAATAAAGTATGCATATTTTTCTGTTGCTTTGGGCATATCAGTATTGACTTGCCTTGCTGTCCTTAGGAAGTGATGAGTTTCCCTAAACCCATATGACTTAACCCACTCACTGTCACTTATATAGCTTGTATGTGCTAAGTGCATTTTTTTTTTGAGTTATGATGTCTCATTTTTGCACCAGCAGCTGGTGACCATCTTGTGCATTACATGCTGATAATTGATTGATATCTTATCAACCTTTGAGTAGGATGTATGTCACTCATTGGTATATATGTGTGCTATATAAAATCAACACTCACTCTTCCATCACCTCCTTTTAGGATGAAGTATGTGTCTATCTGGTTCTCTACTCCCTAGCTGCTCACCATTGAATGTCTTAAACCTCAATAGTTTGTATGTGCTTTTCTCTATTTTGCTAGGTTGATGTTGCATTTTACAAGATCTGCATTTGCACTTTCAGCCACTGGTGTGTATATTGGCTGTTTATCATAACCAGCAGGCTACTTAATTGTTCTTATATGCACTGAGTAGTGGGTGAGTTGTTTGTTTTACTTGCTTGGTTGAATTGTCAAACTCCTGTTGAAATGCTATTGCTATAGAGAGTGAGTTATCCCAACATGCTCTCTGGGCACATTTATGCATGCTGATTGTTTCTTAATTAGCAAGTAAGCTACTTCTTCTTCTGGAGATCTTCAGCACACTAAATAGGATGGGGAATCCATTCTTGACAGGCAGTGAGTAGAGCATCTAATACATTAAAACTACAATTTCTTGCTCACTAGATATTACTTCAATAGGGAGTAAGTTGTACACCTTCTGCCCCAGATAGTTCTCACACATACTTTTTATGTTTGTTTCAAAGGTGGTAAGTGACTAAAATGTTCAGCACAATATCTCTCCCTGATTCAACCCCTTATGCCTGGCACCTGCAGGTAGTAGGTGGCCAATGTCTCTTTGGCCTTGTGCCTTGCTCACACAGCCTGTTAATCCCCAAAGTTTGTAAGCTACAGATTCTATATTTGATCCCCATGATTATGTATTTACTTTGCTCCCAGTTTGTGTGTAGCTTGCCTCTGCAATCTTTGAACCATGTTACTAATTGTCATTATTCCTCCCTGAAGGATGTAAGAGAACCATCCCTGATCTTTGGGGATGGTATCTGCTGCTGAAGGCTGCTTATTGTACACCCTCTATCCAACAGACAGTGAGTAGTGCCTTTGTTCATTAGGTAAGGGTCTATATGCTCATGAAGTGATTGTATGTATCTCTGTCAGCTTGTAAGTATATTATCCATTTGCAGCAATATCTGACCAAGTGATGTCAATGCATAATGTGATGATAGGGTGTAAGTTCATACATATTCCTATTTGGTACTATTTGCACACAACCCACATCATCACACCTCTTTAGACTGTAAGTCATCAACTTTTAAATTCAAGGTCATTCAATTGCTCAGGTTTACAACAGCTTGTAAGCCAATAAAGTATTTTTTTGCCCTGTTTATCCATCTCATGCAGTGGTCTCCTCCTGAAAGGGAGTAAGTGTCTCCTCCTATGCTTTGGCTGTGGTGCTATGCTTACTGCTATATTTTCTTTGCACATAGCTGGTGAGTATTGAGCTTGACTACTTCATTCCATTTTTCTTACCAAATTTACATATTTCCAGGTTGTGAGTTATTGGTCTCTACTTTACACACCCCTATGCTACTCACTAGATTTTTTTTGCAACAGAGAGTGAGCAGCCCTGTTTGGCCCCTGCTTTGTTCTTAACTTAATTCAAGGCACCAAATGTCCTCAGAATGTGATTTTGTTCATTTCACCTATTCAGAACCTTCATACTTACCATAGCACCCTTGACCAGTTTGTCAGTATATACCTCTGGATATATCAAGCTCTGTAGCTACTGATGTTTTGCCTTTGCATCCCTCCTGCCATTAAAAGGAAGTGAGTATATTTCCAGGCCATTGTCCACTGTTGTTTCTCTGATCATTTGGTGTTTAATTAGGTTGTGAGCATACCATATGTTTACCAGAGGCAAGCTGTACTGTTTATAATGCCCTTGTAGCTTGTGCGTTCTCCTAGGTTACTTGCAGATGTTTTTCCTACATCACATTGATTACACCTAATAGATGGTGAGTGAAACTATATTACTGCTTCATGCTCTACTCACCATTATTTTTTAACTCTTAGTCAACAGTAAGTGTTACCTGGTTTATATTGACCTAAAATCACTGAGCTTGTAATATCATCCTGCTCACTGCTATACATTTGTATCACCAATTAGAGGGTAAGTGACCTTTTTTTAAGTACAAATCAAGCACTCTTCTGAGTGTATATTTTGCTACATTTGATAGGCTGTGAGTGTTGCAATGGAGATTGACTACCCTTGCCCAAGTGTAACTTTTTATTCAAATAGTTTGTAGGTGGCTCTTTTTACTTCTGGTCTGCAGTAATGATAATACTTTTAACAGCTTGTGAGTAATCAGAGCATTTTACTGTGTGTAATTGTTTACAACTTGGATGCAATCTGTTTACCCAGTGGGTGGGTATATTCCTTGTATACTCAATAAGGATGCCACTCTTCTTATTGCTGACCTAAACCCCTCCCTAGTTGGCAAGTACTTTTCCAATTGTTTTTTTTTGATGGACACACTGAAAGTACCATCATATACCCCATAGAGGGTAAGTACCAAGTATTCTGATCTGTATGTTGCCCACCTTGTCTGAATGGACCCTTTCTAACACTATAGAATGTGAGTGGTGTACATCTGTTTTTTTTGCTTAGTTCATTAGTATTCTTGATGTGCTGACATCACCTACAACTTGCTTAATACTATGAATTTCTCCATTCTAGATTGTATGTGTTCAGCCTATTTATCACAAGTGGTAACTAATCTTTCTAAACATGCTATGCTGCTTAGTTGGTCAGTATTCCTCACCTCTTACAGCCAATACCCCTGTCTCTCATCTATAATACTGTCTCTTGCATAGATTGTAAGTTTCATTCATACATCAGAACATGTTTAGTTGTGTTCACTGCCCTTTTTGTAACAGGAAGTAGGAACTTTCCCCATTACTTCCTTAGTTTATTGATTTCATATCCCCTCTCCCCAACAGTATGTGAGTATCATCCATTAATTTTCAATGCATAGAATCTGCCTACTGACAAACAAATAGCGTGTAAGTGTTGAATATGTCCACACATTGAAGTATTGGTTTGACCTGGTTGGGTCTGGATGCATTTTATTTGCAGGATGTGTGTGCATTCCCCTCCTTGAATCTGCTCACCATAATCTCACTCTTACTGTGATAAATAGGGTGTAAGTTTTTTCAATTAATCTGCCTCATCACAGCTGGCTTACCCTTGAGCACCTCATAATACTAGTCTGTATGTATAGCATTTCTAGTATTCAGTCTAGTACTGTTTTCAGCTTACCTTCTTTGTTAACAGTTGGTCAGTATTTAATTAAGACCAGCATATTGCCTCCCTTTCTGCCTGACATTTGAGGTTCTCTAGACTCAATTTGTGGACAAGTCAACCATATGGACAGCAACACAATGGCCCTCACCAGTAGGTCTCAAATTTGACTATGTGACATTATCATTATTAAGCTAAATATATACTCCCAGAATGAAGAACTATCACTTCATTTACAGGTGCTTTGCATGGGTGCTGGTAAGTGTATACATTTCTACATATGCACACTCTCCTGATTTATTTGAAGGTTTGGCTATTTGCTGTGGAGCTCTTTGTTGGGATAAGAGTAGGCAAATTGGTCTAGAGGATTTTCAGAAGATGCATGAGCACTATGTGGAGTCAGGTACTGGTGCTAGGGTGAGCGCAGCAATCAAGGAGGGATTTGATGATATTGGGCCATATGACACCATGGGACAGAGGGCCAAGCTTCTGCAGATTATCTTGGACAACAAGGTCACTGGTGTGTAGCACTTCCTCTAATACAATATCTTGTGCTCATAGAAGGGACTGCTTTAACCCATAGATGCTGGATTGCCTGCACTTCAGTAGAATCCAGTGCTTCTGATCTCATTCTCAATTTCATCTCTTTCTTGACAAACTTCTTGAGTGCATTAGACAAGCATGGTCAACAGACAGTGCCAAGTCTAATTGACAAGAATGGGACTATTAGGCTTGCCCTTTGGGTCTTTCACTCTGTGCATGAAAAGATATTTTACACAGTGATCCCCAAGCAGCCCCCTAAGTCTAGTCCCTCCAATATTAGTCTCTTCCTACCAAAATGTGCCATGTCAGCCAGTGAGTACCCTCTGAGGGACTCCCCATGGCACCAAACCTTGGTAGTACTACACAGAAGAATCTTGGAAGATCTGTTGTCCCTATGCAATAATCTACCAAAATGACACTTCACATCAGATAAAAAAATTTCAATTTTTACACTCAAAATTTGCCTGTTGGATACATATCACCACATTCTATGTTCTTTCACCATATATCTCACAGAAATATTGGCTGGTTAAAGTGGGCAAGGAATATCCCACATAAAGCAGGACAATTGCCCCACTTCTTGTGGCATAACTCTTCTAATTGTTTTGGGAAAGATAGCCCAGAAAATATGGGAAATTATCCATAAAGGCCAGACAATCTTCCTGTGATGGAACAGCCATTTCTCCTGCAAAATACAGGCTTTTTTCCTGTAAGTTCCAGAGGTTTTTCCTGTGAAATGTGGAGAATTCTCCCACAATATACAGGAGAATTAGTGGATGTTTTTGCAGGAAAATGAAATAAACCAGAATATCTCAGTGTTTCAACCTTTGGTGCAAAGAGCATATGATTTTTTCATTGCTGAGCATTCAAGTACATGGTATAAGTAGAAAAGTAGCAGACAAAGATGGAAAGGTGAAGAAGTTGGAGGCAGGAGCAAGCATTGAAGGAACTTGATAAGTGGGCAAATGTATTGATGCATTTACCATTCTCTTGCATATCTGTGTCAGACACACCAAAGGCAGTGCCCTGTCAAAGGTGGGGAGCAAGGAAATGTGGCTGCAATGTGACTATGAAAGGCAGTGATGGTGAGTGACATATGGGGTTGGTGATTAGTGGGGTAGCCCACCACTTGGGTCACAAAGAGTAATTGTACTGGCAACAAACATGTTTGTGGTCTGCCAATGATGTGGAAGAAAGCCATTGCTTGTGGCAGACAACGGGGCAAGCTGAGGGTCTGTGTGGAGTGCCTCACCATGAACAACAGCAGTCTAATGTAAATCTCAAATGAAGAAAAATAAAATGAAATTCACCTCCACAGTATTGAGTGTGTCTATCTGTCATGGGCTCCTGCCCAGCTGCATTTGTGTTGAAGCTATGAGAAGGATCTCAGGGTGCCCTAAGACACAACATAGTGGGGGGGGGTTGTGTCAGTGGGTATGATCTTGAGTGCAGTGTAAGAGTGTAACGGCGTGGTGATCCGCTCACTGGCTGACAAGAAGTTGTGATAGACAAAAGGGGAGGTCTGAGTCTGAACAGTGAGATGGATGATAAGGTTGTCGGCGAGGAGGTCAACTGAGAGTATGCAGGCGATGGGAGCAGACTCAATAAAAGGATCACTACTCAAGGCAAGTAGATCAGACAGTGTGAGAGTAAGAAAGGCAGCTATGATTCAAGTGAAGATACAAGAGGCTGCTTGGAGGGAAATCCCCACCGAGCATTTTTTTTTTTTGGAGTAAAGGGTGTAGTATTGCCAGACGAACGAAGTAAACTAAGTGGTACAAAAAACTACATAGGTAACAGTGACCAAGGCCCTTAAGAGAGGTAGAACGGTGTAGAAGTGAGAGAAATGGGTCTAAGTAGGACCCTGGTTTATACTAGGGGATGTTACATGCTGAAAAGTACATTTTTTGCCAAAAAATGCCCAATGTCCGATGCAGAAAAGTCTGAAAAATGGCCTAAAAATGGCCAGAGGTATGAGGCTGAAAATTGCGAAATTTCTTGATGTCCAATGCAGAAAAGTCTGAAAAAAATTGGTTTGGGACAAAAAAAATGCCAAAACAGGCTAAAATGGTGCCCAAATGCCAAAAAAAATCAAAATAGGGTAGTCTGTAGCGAGGTGCGATGCGGGATCACCGAAAAAAGGGCCAAAAATTTCCCAAGGTCCAAGGCCGAAAATACACAAAAAGGGTCCATGTATTATGTTTTTGCACCAATTTTTTTGCTATTTTTGCACTGATTTTTGCCATTTTGGGATCAGACATTGATAAGCATTAACCAGGGTCCTGTCTAAGCACAGAGAGTAAAAGCGAAAAATGTGCAGCCCCCAGTCTGACTATCTATGAGGAAGAGAGAGAAAACCAAAGGGAAAAGGAAAGGGGGGTCCAATCGCTAAGGAAGGCGATGACTATCCCTGTTGAGCATGCGGACGTTGCAAGAAATTTTTGTGAGGGAGGGGGATGGAGGAGTCGGACTTCCATGCCCTGGGAAGGGGGGGTAGAAGCAACCAGACTAGAGCCGGTCCGAAGACGGGCCTAGAACAGGAAGCCCCTGGATGAGGGTCCAGGTTCGGTGGAGGGGAGGCGGGGGCGGGTGGCGCGGTTCTGAGGGAGGATCCGGCCCGCATGGTCCGTGGTGAGGAGTTCTTCAAAGGCCATACGGAGGCGGCGGTAGTCGTTGTAGGCGTCGCCGTATGATAAGCAGCTTGGGTTGGGGAGGTGGGCGAGAAGCAGCCTGAGCTCGTTGTAGGGGAGAACTTTTTTGTTGAAGGCGTAGAAGGCGATGGTTTTGCGGAGGACGCGAGTGGCAGGTATGTTGGGTATGGTGGCCAATTCATAACCAGATGGGAGCAGCCCCAGGCGTGCCAAGTATGTGCTCTGCAACCCATCTCCAGGTGAGGAGTTTGGATCGGCGGAGGCGGGGGAGCCAGTGGGTGAGGTCATCGCAGAAGGTGCGAGTACTCGTTGATGGGGGACCGACGGGGAGGGGGGTGGAGGTCCACTTGGCCCGGAGGGGGCAATTGAGGGCAACGTGAGCAGAGTCACAGATTGGGTGTCCACATGGGCACTCAAGGGGGAAGAGCTCTGGGTGGATTTGGTGGTAGTAGGCAGGTGATGGGCAGTGCCCGGAGAAGACCCTGCAGGCGAAACCGAAGTGCGCGGCAGGGAGGGAGGTGGGGATAGGGAGGATGATCCTTCTAGGCCGCATTCCCACATGCACAACCTTGATGTGGGAGCCAAAGGCGTGGGAGGGGTGAGTGAGCGGGACGGGGTCGAGAGATCGAGTGAAGGAGAGAATCACTTATGGTGCTCCAAATGCACTTTTATTCGGAATAGTTTTTTGTCGGTTTTCTACTAGTAATTTGAGCTCAAAATTTAAAGTCCCCCAAGGCATTTCAACACAGAAAATGTTGCTGTGTTTTCCAAAGTTGTGCGTCGCTTTTCTAGCTTCTCTGCTGAACTTGGCCTGCCCAAAGCAGTGCCAAAGCCTTGCTTTTACAACATGCACCTCAATGTGCAACATTTACACTGCAGTAGATTTACGACATAAAAGCAAAGAATGACGGCTATGGTGCTCCGAGTGCACTTTAATACAGAGGTGATTTTTGTTGCCTTTCTCCTAGTAAAAAGGGGTCCAAAAACAGAAGGTTTCCAGTACTTTTCACCACACAAAATGTGTGTGTTTTTTGGCTGGGCTTCTACAACATACATGCACAGTGTGTTGTTTTTTGGCTTGGCAACATGCTGAAATGGCAACATGTCAAAGTGGCAAAATGTCAAAGCGGCAAAATGTCAAAATGGCAAAATGTCAAAGTGGCAAAATGTTAAAGCGGCAAAATGTCAAAGTGGCAAAATGTCAAAGTAGCAATATGTCAAAGTGGCAACATGCCAAATGGCAGCACACCAAACTTTCACACCACAAGACCACAGAGACATCTGGGGTCCTAGGCACACCCCAGGGAGTGTCAGCTTATGTAATATGTGTGACATCATAGCACAGCTATTTTTAGTGGTCCTGGCCCCTTTGAGGGTGCAGGGCCCAGGCACAGCCCCTAGTGTCCAGGGCTGCTTTGTCAGCAGCCCAGTGGCTTA
>KL198023.1:332600-402122 GCA_000697705.1 Botryobasidium botryosum FD-172 SS1 | reverse complement strand
GAGTCCTGAGCAGTTGGTTACCCACATGCTTACCAAGCCAGGTGACTAAGCCACTGGGCTGCTGACAAAGCAGCCCTGGACACTAGGGGCTGTGCCTGGGCCCTGCACCCTCAAAGGGGCCAGGACCACTAAAAATAGCTGTGCTATGATGTCACACATATTACATAAGCTGACACTCCCTGGGGTGTGCCTAGGACCCCAGATGTCTCTGTGGTCTTGTGGTGTGAAAGTTTGGTGTGCTGCCATTTGGCATGTTGCCACTTTGACATATTGCTACTTTGACATTTTGCCACTTTGACATTTTGCCGCTTTAACATTTTGCCACTTTGACATTTTGCCATTTTGACATTTTGCCGCTTTGACATTTTGCCACTTTGACATGTTGCCATTTCAGCATGTTGCCAAGCCAAAAAACAACACACTGTGCACATATGTTGTAGAAGCCCAGCCAAAAAACACACACATTTTGTGTGGTGAAAACTAATGGAAACCTTCTGTTTTTGGACCCCTTTTACTAGGAGAAAGGCGACAAAAATCACCTCTGTATTAAAGTGCACTCGGAGCACCATAGTCTTTCTATTCTGGCCTACTACCTGCGTCTGCATTTTCTTTTCCTATTCATGAGCCTCGAGGATATAACCTGTACTTATATTTCTGAAAATATGGAGTAAAAATGGAAAAATTTGGGGTTATAATCGAGGGGGATACGAGATGGCCAAAAATGACTGTAAACATATATTTCTGGAAGTTTTTGAAAATATTTGTATTTTTGCAACATCCGGTTTTCCTGATGTTGGTGGGTCTAAGCTGTCAGTGGTGCCTCTGGCACATGAGATCATGTATCTATTTGGCTCATCTTACAGTATTTTCAAAGCTTTTTCCTACCAGATCAATGATTTCATTATCCTAGAAGCTTCCCAGTGTTGAAGATATAATATTTGACATATAACATCGGACAGTATTATTATATTCAATATATTATAACTGAGATAATCAATATTATGATTGACATCGGTCAAGATCATTATTACATATATTATGATTATACAAGATATGTGAACCAAACATTATATCATAGGAGCGCAAGAGCGCGGAAGGTTCTAGAATGAATAGGAGATACTTTCTATATTAAGGAAGCTCAGGTCGCAGAAGGCTAAACAGCTTGAACGCTAAGAAGCACTAATTAAGATAAAAGGGGTAAGCCCCTGAACCCCTAAAGCCATTGACTGCAGACCGACTCAACACCACATGTATGTATGCTCATCCAAGAGCACTTTCTCTCATGTAGATAGAATAGGTACATAGGAGTAGAAAGGAGTAGAACATCATGGAATGATCTGTGAGAACATTCCATGAGAATATTCCAATGGAAGAGTAGCATAATCTCTGAGCATGATCGGAAAGGAAACACCTTATGAGTGTTTCTCTGTTCCTTCACTGTCCGCTCAAGATATCTCATTATGGATATTGAGATTACCTAATGCTATGAATCTGAGGGTATAAAAGCCTGGCCTCTGGCCGCTTCAAAGTCCCCTCAGTCCTCTCAGAGCACACAGACCACCAGCTACTCAAGCAACTAAGAGTCTTACTCCGCTGCAACATATATATTGTAGTAAGTACATTGTATATACATCTTGCTAAGTGTTATCAAGCAATAAATATCTGTTATAATTTAAATACCCAGTGCTTTTTTTTTCATTCTACATGCTGCATGTGATCTGCCAACACAATTCGCCAGGTTTACCTGTGACTTGGTGTATGAAAACCTGCTCCCGGAAGCAAAACATATTGCACAGCATTTGCTTGCAGTTGCTCGTCCCCACACTGAGTAACCACATGTGATACATATACATGTGTCTCATCGCCACTAGAATTCACCTCCATAATAACACCTATATGGTGGTATTCCTTCCAAGCATCTTTGCCAGCTGATTTGTAGCATGCCTAGTGATGGCGCACTGAAGACAATGGCACAGCCAAAGACCGGGCCGCGCGGTGGTACTAGTAGCTGTTCGGTGGCGGTTTCACCCGCCGATCAATTAATCTCAGCGAACTGACAGCGATGGTAAGTATTTCGACTCGGACCATGCCTGCCTCGGCATGCCCGAACGGATCTCCCAAAATGTTACACGCTACCGCCCGCCGCTTTCCAAAGGAGTTCGCACGCTCGTACTCGCACTCCACGCAGCGCCCGAGAGCAACAAAGGCTACTTTCTTCAGGTGGGCCGGTCGGCCCACGATGGACCAAGACCCACGTGCAAGCATTCCAAGTATTTGTGAATGCCAATCTATGTCTGTTTACGAAACCGTACAGACACCAAAATGAATATCTCCGTACAAAGGAGTGAAGCCTATGCAGTCCAAGCACCCGAGGTATGGGTATTTGGTAAACGCGTACTCATCGCTCGAGGGTTTGGGCTGCACGTCAATTTCCGCATAGATGAACACAGAGCTCTCATTCTATGTACTGCAGTGCGCGAAGCGCACCGCAGTTTTGATGCCCATGCTGGCACCCGGTCGACGATTTCAGAGCATGCGCGCCAAGTAAGCAAGCTCTTGATTTGGCACGCGCAATATTAATTGCAATCACAGCAAGAAGAACCCGAGTTGTAGAAGGGGTTTTATGGCGCAGGGTCAGAGCTCTCTGTATCACTGAGCATCATGCGGAGAGTGTCTGTGACTTCTTTGTGTAATCGTCCTGATTGGGGGCGCAACGTGCCGGCACGGCAAAAATAAACACGAGGTAATACGCGATTTTAGTGAGTAGACGAGCATGAGAAGGAGACTCACTTGCACGGTCCAAAGCCTCGATATATTCGCTGTTTGCCTTTTGCATGGCTGTTTCCAGCTCCTCAAGTCGCTGGGCCTAACGTGTTTTTTGGTAGTCGGACAAGAGATGTAAGCCAGATGGAGCAAAATAGACGCACTTGGCCCTCTTCAGGATCGGGTCCGGGCAAAGATTCGATGAGGTATTCGACCTGTTTTGCTTTTCTTATCAGGTCGTTCACCAATTCCTTCTGGTTTGCTGAAGGTGCCATATTAGCTGTTCAGCACTCAAGGCGGTACGACGACAGCCCACCTTCAAACACAGGCTCGGGATCGGCCTTTTCGCGCTGTCGGATAACCGGGATGTCGGGGCTGACTTGTCGGAGGGCGGTCTTGTTGACGAGGTAGTGGATGCTGCTAGACATAATTACGAGAAGCTGTAGCACGCTTTAGACGACGGCACTTTGATAACGCAGGAGAGGATTGACGCACCTGGTCGATGCCGTCTTGCAACTGGGTGATGCGATCCATTTGTGACAGCTCTTGATCTAGCATTTCGCGGGTGTCGGTTTCGAGAGAAATAGGGTGCGCTTCCTCGGAGGTGGTCGAGGAGCTGCAGGTCGTGCGATCTCTCTTGGTGGACGGCTCGGATTGGTGGGTGGAGGCTCTTGAGCCGAGAGTTTGATGCCGTCCCTCGCTTGTTCGTCGCCGCGCAATCTTCGTCCACGTTGCCCTCGACGCCGACAGCGGCTTGGCCTCCACGTTTGCTTCCGCAGTCTCCCCATTGCCACCGCTGCGCCTAACCCTCGCTGAACTTTTGCTTTGAACGACCACCAGCGAACTAGGTTGCTATCATGGGCGGTATGATTCCGCTATCACCTGAATGCTTTCTAGGTGGTTCTGATTTCTGGGCAACTACCCAGTTGCACTGTCACTTCTATGGACGCGTTTCTTTGGGAAGGAGGAGATGAAGCTCCTCATCCTCGGGCTGGACAACGCGGGAAAGACGACTATACTGGTGAGCAGACTGCTTCCTAGCATCTAATAGTCTCACCATGCCCAGCCGATTGAAATGTAGCCATAAATCCAGTATAGAATAACCGTATGTCAGTTTGGCCCGCTGCCAATTGAGCACTTGGCTTAATTTATCCCCTGTAATATCAACTCCAAGATGGGCCAAGCTGTGGAAACTGCACCGACGGTTGGAAGCAACCGCGAGGTCCGTTCGTCTTCATTTCAGTATGCGACCTCTCAAACCGGCGTCCGCTGAAATGGCATAATCAACAGATATTCGAGTATCGGAATCTTAAGTTCATGCTTTGGGACGTGTAAGTCCGCATCTCCTACATTCAACGCTGGCCTCCCAAACCACGCTTTGCTTACGGTGTCATATGGAATAAGCGGGGGTCAATCCTCTATTCGGACGTCGTGGCCACAATACTTCACCTCCGCGCGAGCTGTCATACTCGTAGTAGACTCATGCGACACCGCGCGACTTGGCTTGAGCCGAGATGAACTGCATCGGATATGCGCTGACGAAGTAAGCTTACACGCTATCTCTACTTTTCGAGACGAGGCTAACCTAGGCCACACGGCAATGTGACCATACAGGCTCTAAAAGACGCGCTGTTGCTTGTATTTGCCAACAAGCAGGATGTGAAGGGGTGCATGACTGTCGCACAAATCTCCGAAGGACTGAAGCTAACCAATTTGCGCGATCGCAAGTCCCATTTCTGCGCCTTTCTTTGATTCAGTGTCGAGGCTCACACGATAATCTTATTTCATACCTAGGACAATGGCAAATAGTACAGTTTCTTTGGCTTTCTTATAAAGTCCGGAATGAAAATCTCACAATATTACTTCACAGGTTGCGTGTTCTGCCTTAACAGGCACTGGGTGAGCACACTATTAAATATTTGTGCACCAGTTTGCTCGCCATTAACTTGCTCCAAATTCACCTGCTCGAACCTTTTAGGCTGTATGATGGCTTGGACTGGCTTACCACCCGACTCGCAAAACAGTAACCCGGTATTCTACAGCCTGGGCGCTGAAAGGTGGAGACCGACCGTGACGACCGGTCTCTAACTTCCAACCCCAGAATCACAGCGCTTGGCGGCTCACATCTGATGTGAATCACGAGAGATAGACCCGGATTCCGGACTTTTCGTCGCTTTCCTTCCATGTACCATATAATTCTCTTGGCGACTGTACACAATTCTTTAAACACCGACACCGACATCCACTAGTCCCGCGTAATTACCGGGAAATGAGCAAGGTCTGGACAAGAGAACATGTTGGTCTCGCGAGTTTCCAGTACGGCCAAGCTTTACTCGCGAGGCCTAGAATCGAACCCGAGCGCGTACGCGCGCGAGTGTCTAAGTCGTGCATCATACCGGTGTCACCGCGGTCTCTGAGCTGCCATTGAGTCAATATTAATGAATGTAAGCTGTGCCATCGGAGTCCAAGTGCGCGCTCTGAAGAGGTTGGAGCACGCTCTCGACGCGCGGGGAACAGCAAGGGAACAGCACTAGCGCCGGGAGTTTGTCCGTGCCAAGAAGGTAATAATACACACATCAATCATGCTTGTCGTCGTGTTGTACAGGATAAAATACATGCTGCCATCGACGTCGCCGCGGCGACGTCATGTCGCAATCACAGCCCGTTGACAGCTCCTTTTGGTTTCCTCGAAATTCTGAGGGAGATTTTGAGCTTGGCGCGCGCACGCCAAGCGGGATGGTTGGAGAGATGAAAGGAGAAAGATCATAAGAAGGATAGGATGAAAACGTTGGGAGGGGCCATTGAGCCCTGTGGTGTGGCCGGCTGAAATCACAAGCAAATCAGTCACGCTATCGCGTAACGAGTATAGCAAAGGGAGCGTACGCTTTCGCTCCCGGGGATCGGGGCGGGTAACTGGGCGCTCGGGATAGTGATAGGAGTGGCAAAGGCTGCATCGCGAGCTCGGGGGGGCTGGGCTTGCTGTGCTGCTCGGGCGGCTTGGGCCCGCGATCGGGGGTGGTAGAATAGATCGGCCATCGTAGCGAACGTTCAGCGAGGGAAGTGGATCTGCTTGGGCTTTGCGATACTCCTTTAGTCCACATACACCGTCAGAGCCTTGCAAGTATGCTCACCTTCAGTGGCAGATGAGAGGGCTCAGATGATGAGGCGATGGTCGCGCTGCGTTCAGCAACCTGGGAGATGGGTGTTCAGAGGATGGAGACGAGATGACGAAAGTACGGGCATTAAATACGCAATATGGGCGTCCCACTCGAGAAATCATGTGACTCGACAAAAGATGAACGAAACAAGCATGGGCTCAGTCGATTCTCGAAGCTGGCGGTGTCAGTCTGCGGCTTTGACGCTCCGTCCCAGGCTCGGGTCTGGGTCCTGTGGCTGTACAGCCACGAGGGCCGAGCACCGGTAACATTTGGCCGACTCCCGGTGGTCACTGGACCAGGTTGAATCCAATCAAGTCTCCAACTCACCTCCAGCCGTACGCGTAAGCGCCAGTACTAGTCATCGGCAGCAGCATTTGAATACCATTAATCAGTGGAGGCCCATAAATTCTTCTGTCGCAGCCTTATATTCATACTGTGAGTAAACGACAAACGTGCCGTCCACCCAGCATTGAATATTGATTCGTGGAGACTTATTCATCGCATCAAACGAACACCAAAGCCAACCGCCAGACGTTATCACCACCATGACGCAACGAACTTTCATCATTGGCATTGGAATGACCCAGTTCATCAAGCCCCGTCTCACCAGGCAGACCGCCGATGCAAGCTCTTCCTACTCGTGACAACTCGGGCAGGGCTAAGGACTGACTGTTCGCCCATAGATGGGCTTCGAGGCGGCTACCAAGGCGCTTGTTGATGCGGGTATCACCTACGATGAAGTTCAGGCGGCATTCTGTGGCTACGTGAGTTGATTGTTCCGACGGTGCTTTCTAAACGAGTCACGAGCTGATGCCGCTTGGTTTAGTGTTATGGAGACAGCTGCTGCGGGCAACGTGCCTTGTACAACCTTGGAATGACCGGAATTCCCATCACAAATGTGAACAATGTGAGTGTAACTTTCCACGTCATCGTATTGGTGATGTTGATCTGAGTATGCGTTATTCAAAGAATTGCTCCACGGGCAGCAGGTAAGGAACGGCGCTTATTGGACTAGCCAAAGGACGATCTAACCGGCTCGCGTAGTGCTCTCTATCACGCCAATACCTTCGTGAAAGCCGGGCTCGCAGAATGCGCTCTTGCCCTAGGCTTCGAACAGATGGAGCCCGGCAGTCTCGGGTCGAAATGGAAAGATCGGGAGCCCCCAATGGCCCCATGGAACCAATCTATCAAGGCCCGCCAGACCGCAGAACCTAAAATCAAAGGTCCTATGGCTCCCACCTTGTTCGGAAATGCTGCCGAGGAATATTTCGAGAAATATGGTGGCAACACGGAAACTCTGGCCAAGATTGGTGCGATGAACAATTTTTTGGAGAAATATGTCGAGGGCTTCTGCTGAAAGCACTGATCCTTAGCCTCTAAAAACCACCGTAATGCTGCCAACAATCCTTATGCCCAATTCCGCAAGCCGTGGAGTCCGGAAGAGGTCATGGGGTCGAAAAAGATCACGGACACGCTCACCATGCTCATGTGCTGCCCCACCAGCGATGGAGGTAAGCCGCAGGTTTCTTGCCTCCTTGCCGGCGCTTGACACTACCTCTATTCCTCACAAACTTACTGACCAACGTGAATTATCCAGCGGCATGCTGCATCGTCGCCTCCGAGGCCTTCGTCCATGCCCACAACCTCGAAAACCAGGCAATTGAGATCGTAGGCCAGGCAATGACCACCGATAACGCGTCTACCTTTGAGGGCCGCAGCAGGATGGATCTCGTTGGATATACTATGAGCAAAAAGTGCGCAGACTTGGCGTTCAAGCAAGCGGGATTCGAGCCAGGTGAGGGGCGAGATGAAGTTGGCTGTGTTGAGTTGCATGATTGTTTCGCTGCGAATGAGGTGACTTCTACTTCCTATCGCTTGTGCTCATTCTGGAACTCGATCAATACGGATTGGCTAGCTGGTTACATATGACGCGCTGGGGTTGTGCAAGCCTGGGGAAGCCCATAAATTTGTTGATGCTGGGGATAACACGGCGAGTCCATTCTACCGGAAGTCGCATTCAGTCGTTCCTGACGGGCGAGTACTTTTAGTACGGAGGAAAGTACGTAATTAACCCAAGTGGCGGGCTCGAAGCAAAGGGCCATCCTCTTGGTGCTACCGGGGTTGGTTGCTTACCTTACTATCACATGATTGAACGCCAACGTCTTCCCCCCTCAGCTTGCCATGCATTTTTATATCACCTGTGAGCACTCGATTTGTTTCTTCCCGATCTTGCAGCACACTCAGAAAGCTCCCCTTGATGGCCACAGCCCAACTCCGCAACTGGGCAGGCCCAATGCAAGCGCCAGGTTTATTCGACCACGCTGATCCCCGCGGAAAATACGGCTTAGTTCATAATATTGGCCTTGGTGGGGCCGCTGTTGTCAGTTTGCTTAGACGTCCAGAGTTCTGGAAAGATGGCGGAGAGGACGGTCGGACTCGGTTAGTACTCTTTTACCCTCCTTTTCCACTGTCCCTGATTTAGATTTATGTTATTATCCTCATACTTTCTGCTCTGTTTGGTTAGGTTGGGCTACAACCATGCATACGAGTGCCGTGGTGTCACGAAGGCGGATATCAAAAGAGCGCAAGCCAAGGATATCTCGCCGTTTGTGTTGCAGCTTGCGAAGCTCTAAGCGGAAAATACCTACTGTCGCGCTCTTTCCTCTCTCGAGCCTATGTTTGGAAGCAATCAATACCCCCTAGGTACCTTTTCCATTCGAACTATGAGTGCTAGAGTCTGTGGAGATGGTATGTTTCTCGGCTTTGTAGTAGGACCCTCGATTATCGAGGTCGGGGCTCGAATTGACACCTAGCGTTGAGTACATGAAAGTGAGCCAAAACATGCCTCCGCTGTTTATCTGAATGGTCTCCGGTGAAGACTTTCGGCTTGACTCAACACCAATGGTAACCTAGAGACACCGATAGAATCTCCAGACCTTTCGAAAGACCAAGCTGAAAAAACAATATAATTAGCGGTGGTTGGAAAGACCCTATTCACCGCAGGCATCGATGATCTGCCGCATTTGGATATTCCGCCGTGAGGCCCTCTTAGTGCGTGCTATGTTCGACCTACATCTACCCGTCCAATGTCAAGCCTCAGGTTGAAACAGTGCGCCTCTCATAACCCGGTACCACCACGACACTGGCGGCAATGGACACGATCAACGGCCTGACTGCTCAGTTTACCAGCTATGCATCTCTCACCGACATCCGGTATACCCCAGAAGGTTTTCTCGGGCAGGGCCTCGCTATGGTCAGAGACCTCAAGGCCCACATCAACCGGGTTGATATTGGCAACGACATATCCAAGGAAACTTGGTTAACAGAAATAGAAAGGTAAAAGACGCTTTTTATAGGACGTGCACCGTCGGCTCATTCTGTATCAAGTCTGGAAGGACAGCGCAGCTCTACGGCGATGATCGCTGTATATGGAGGTACGCTTAAAGCACACAATTTGTGCTGCTTGAGTCATGCTGAACAATATGGATATCCAGCCACCGGAAGCGGGAAGTCATCAGCAATAAACGCAATTCTCGATGGTGAGTCCCTATAAGCTCCCTTTCAGTGGCACGATGTCATCTTTACTGAACGTATCCGCTCTCTCTCAGACACCATTGTCCCCACGAGCGGAATGCGTGGTTGGTATCGCACCCATACATCGAAATCCTTGACCCACTCTTCAACACTTATCCTTCAATAGCATGTACTGCCGTTGTAACCGAGATCAGCTATCACAGCCGCAACTCGATCGCTGCGGAGGTAACGTTCCTTTCGTTAAAACAGTGGAAGGATGAGCTGGCCGTCCTGCTGGACGACCTGAGAGGTGAAGACGGCAAGATTAAGCACTCCAGCGATCTTCAGAGCGAATCGGGGACTGCGTGGTACAAGGTACTGAAGTCGGCCTTTTTGAGCCGATAGCAAGTGCTGATTGCTATTTAATAGATCCGCTCGGTCTATCCCAAGCTATCACTAGATTCATTGGCTGGGCTGACGGTCGATGAAGTATTAGAGTTAGATTCTGGTGCGTGGGTTACTGTTTTTTTGGTCCGGTCCATCTAACGCAACGGGTGTCTCCAGAGATCATGCGTCACTTTGGTACAGTTGAAAAGATTGATGCAAAGAATTCGAAGGAATTCTCCAAGAAAATTTCTAGGTATATTGAATCTAGAGATGACTCGACACAAGCAGCTACGGATAGTGACATGGAGCGGGATGAAGACGGCCCAGCACTGTGGCCGCTCATCCGACAAGTTAAAGTCCGGTGCTCTTCTCAGGCACTCAGCACTGGGGCGGTACTGGTCGATCTTCCTGGCGTAGCCGACGCAAACGTCGCCCGGAGTAACATCGCAAAGGATTACATGGAGAATTGTGACTTCATTTGGATTGTCACGCCCGTCACCAGAGCTATAGACGATCAGGTTGCAAAAGGCCAGTTCATCTATTCATTTACCAGGGTCCCAACCTTATCTCAGTTGCTACAGATTTGCTTGGGCGTGCTTTCAAAACACAGCTCATGAGTAAGTCAGCCCGGTTTTCTACAGGCTTATCACGTTTACATATGACACAATTGTCCTGTCGAACTCAGTGGGTAAGTAACCCGGCTGCCTTTCCGCCGTTGCTAGTTTGTAACATTTCTCGCTTCTTGGATCGCTCCTCAGATGGACGGTAAGTGCACTCTCAATTACGCACAATTCACAGCGCCCAGTCCCCAAGCTAATCTTGAAATATGTTTAGATTGGCCAATGCGGACTGCTCCATCGCGCTCATTGCAACTAAATGCGATGATATCTCTTGCTCCGAAATCATCCGCACGCTGAAACTAAAAAACCACCCAGCGCTCCAAAAACTCGAGGCCGACCTTGGAGTGCTTCAGCGTGAAATCAAGAGGTGGGGATCAAAAAGGGTTGTAGCTGAGAGGGCCTTGAAACGTATAGTACAAAGTTTCCTTGCTATATATAGTGATTGATCGCTTACTTCCCCGCTCAGAAATTGACAGAGAGCTAAAAATAAGTGATGGTGCCGGCGCCAACTCTAACCCCTCTGGCACAGAGAGCAGCAGCGATAGCGACTCTGGCAATAGTACCGACCCCGGTCCCGAGAATGAGGACGATGAGGGCCATCAGGAACACCTCCTGAGCACTGAAGAGGCTGCGGCACGGCTTCACGTGAAGGGCGTACGGCGCAAAGGTGTCACAGAAAGACGAAATGAAGCACTTCAGCTGAAAAAGGAGGCTGCTGATATGATCTTAGCTCTGGAGAAAAGCAAATTCCAGCTGCAAAGGGAAAAGAACGCCTTTTGCTCTCTGAAGCGGTCAGAGGTATGCAAATAGATTTATCCAAATTCTATCGTCACTCACTCCATTGGCAGGCGTCTCGCAGCACCTTGCAGCGAGATTTTCGCGCTGGACTGAAGGAGTTCGATGGTAACGTGCTCTTTCTCTCTCAATGAGAATTGCCAGCCAACTTTATTAATAGATAGAACGGCGGAGCGAATTGACCCAAGCAATTTTGACCCCGCTACCAACTTGCGAGGTAAATAATAATCGCGCGTAGAAACAACTTGCATTGAATATTGTTTAGATTACGACAGCATCGAAGTGCCCGTTTTCACACTATCTTCTCGAGACTACATCCGGCTTACAAGTGGGTCGTATCCTCCATTACACATCCTAACTTGTCTTAAGCACATCACATCCACAGAGCAGATTAAAGGCGATGGTGATCCTGTATGCTTCTGCCGAGCTGAAGAAACTGGCGTCCCGGCCCTTCGGGATTGGTGTCGTATGCTTGCTATGAAGGCCCGCGAAAAAGCCTCCCGCACTTTCCGCAATCATTTGCGTGTTTTCGCGACATCGATCAAGAGCTGCCTCGACAATATTGGGACCATCAGCGAAGTGGATAGTAAAGCTCTACGCAAACAGTGGGAAACGGCGCAATTCCATCGCCGTTACAGCAACTCGCGTCCTGGCTCGGGTGCTAACATTACTGCTGGCATCTCTATGCAACTCGAAGCGGTTCGTGAGTTTTATTATATCCGGCTTAGTTGCGTCACTAAAGCTAGGCTAGGGGCTCCGGAGAATTGTGAGCGTAAACGTCCAAGAGATGAAAACTGATTTCAGAGGTCAGCTCGAGGAAAGATGTCGGGTTAGCGCCGAGCAGGTAAACCAACCAAACTTACCGTGTTTGAGTGCATTGCTTACCGAGTATTCCCAAGGCTGCCAGTATTGCAGGTGAGACATATGATGCGTTTGCAGAATCAATGCACTGGGTGACATTCCGAGCCAGTAAGCCTTCGAAATTTCCCAATGCCTACAGTATTCTTTCTCAATAGCACTCCCAGCCCTGCGCCGCAATGGCTCGTGGCGCAGAGATCTAAATGAAGAGCTTGCCGCGCCAATGAACACGTTTATCGCTTCGTCATGGGCACGGGTATTTGAAGCAAATCTCTTCTCGTCGTTTGAAACTAAAGCCGCCGAAACTATTGTGACACTACTTGAAGAGTTTCAGGCATCGTGCCCCGCCTCCATTCAGTATAAGGCGCACATTCAAATTCAAGCCTGTCGTGAAGAAGCCATAAACGCGCTGACGAGAATTTCGGCAATCGGCGAAAAAGAGTTAAGTCGCGGACAAAAAGCGGCGTCACGACACCTTGTTCCACGGATCCGCCAGCAAATGGTAGGGGGATATCGAGAAGCACTCACTGTAACTGGGCGGGGGAGCGTGGCAGCCCAGAAGGTGAGAGCCATTGATATTGGTTATTTCTCTAACGCCTGCGTTCTCATCGACCTTTAACAATTAGTCACTGCTTCGCAATTTCGTTGGAACAAAAAAGGACCATTTGTTTCAGAGTGCGGCAGATGCAGTACTGGAAAGTTTGGACAAAATTGCGGTCGCCGTGGGTGAAGGCATGAATCAAAAGCTGCGAGGCCTTGGCAACAAGGTACATCAGATATTCGATCTCCTAACGTTTGCTGATCTCTCGAATCTTCCCCCTCCTCAGGTGGAAGCCAACCTTGCAACGCTATGGGCGTATCAAGGAAATACAAAATATCTCCCGATTGAATGCACGCAAGCAATTGTCTGCATTGAGAATATCCTTGCTCAGCTCACTCTTTGGGAGCAAGCGGACAAGATGCGTACCCAGGCCCCAGAGTGACAGAGGAGTTTCGAGTTCTCAAACATAAACTGACAATCATACATAAAATATAAATTTACGTCCATTGCGCGCGCCAATGCGACCATAGGGGCATATCTACAATTGCCTGGAGAGCTGGCTTGTATCGCGTGCAGAGAACCATTAATGATGTACCATTGCGTATGCATTGGTATCAGTTGGCACGAGCCGATAAACCTATTGAACTTGTGCTGGTCGACGAAAGTCCGCAAAGCTCGTATTACATAATCGCAACTGCCGTTTTTGGATACAATCCTTGCTTTGCGGGGCGCGTCACTCGTTAAGATCAGGTTTCAAGTATAAAACGTCGCCCCTCTCGTTACCCATATCTTTAAACCGGTGGAAATTTGATGAAAGCTTTGAAGACAGACTGCGATTGGATCTCCTAGAATTTTATATACGGCGAGTCTTCAAAAAGTGCAATTTCTGAGTTCAACTCGATACTTAATAGCTGATATACATTGCCTTCGAGTTCGTACCGCAGGATGGCGAGTGGAATGGGAACAAGTAACCAGGACATTGCTGGTGGATCTAGAATAAAAGAGGAGCCAAGATCATCACGGCCACTACTGGACACGATCGATGGCTTGACCGCTCAGTTCACCACTCATGCATCTGCCGCCGAGATCCGATACACGCCAGAGCGTTTTATTGGAGAGGGCCTCGCTATGGTTAAGCACCTTAAAGCTCATATTGACCAGCTGGAAATCGGCAATGGGGTGTCTAAAGAAACGTGGCTAGAGGAGATTAAAAGGTGGGGCATGCATCTTATACTAATCTTATGATGCGATTTTAACGTACACTCACATTTTAACTCCATCAAGCCTAGAGAGGCAGCGCGGCCCCAGGACAATGATTGCTGTATACGGAGGTACGTGCGAAGTACTTGATTCGCATCATTGCTATGTTGAAATAGTACATCCAGCCACAGGAAGTGGAAAATCTTCAGTAATAAACGCACTCCTAGATGGTGCGCCCATTTCCATTGAAAAATGCCGTTTGGATAATAGCAAATAATTCCCCCTTTCTAGATACCATCGTCCCAACGAGTGGAATGCGCGGTTAGTATCACGCCTTTAATATATTAAACCTCTTGACCAATCCTTTGTCCTTTAATAGCATGTACCGCCGTCGTGACCGAGATTGGCTATCACAGCCGCAAGTCCGTTGCCGCAGAGGTTACCTTCCTTTCGGTGGAACAATGGAAGGCTGAGTTAGCCATATTGCTGGACGACTTGCGAGATGAAGATGGTCGAGTAAAGCACTCAGTGGACCTTAGTAGCGAATCCGGCACTGCGTGGCATAAGGTGTCAAATAAAGTCGGTTATTTTAAAACATATACTGATTGCTCAACAGGTTCATTCGGTCTATCCTGAGCTAACCCTCGATTCGCTGGCTGGAATGACTGTTGATGAAGTCTTGCAGTTGGGCTCTGGTATGTTTAAAGCTCATATTCTACAGGCTGGTTTACTTATCTAGCGAAACACCAGAAATCGTGCATCGACTTGGAACAGTCAAGAGAATTGAAGCCAAGAATTCCAAGGACTTTTCCAAGAGGATTTCCAAATTCATCGAATCTAGAGACGATTCTGCACAAGGAGACAAGGACAAGGGCGTTGAAAGTGGTGACGACCGCCCGGCACTATGGCCTCTCATTCGACAAGTCAAGGTCTGGTGTTCGTCCCCGGTACTCAGCACTGGGGCGATACTTGTCGATGTTCCTGGCGTGGCTGATGCAAACGTTGCCCGAAGTAATATCGCAAAAGAATACATGAAAAACAGTGACTGTATTTGGATTGTCGCGCCTATCATTCGTGCCGTGGATGACAAGGTCGCAAAAGGTCAATTCACGAGCATGTTTTGGCTACCAGGGGTCTAACCTGAACCTTCGTAGATTTACTTGGGCATGCATTCAAAACTCAGCTCATGAGTAAGTTGGCATCTCTGTTCTCTCACGTTGCTGATGTCCATCTTCTTCCCAGTGGGTAAGTCGTCGACATATCTCCAGAACCACGGAGCCGTGACAGTTTCCGTCACTCCCTCTTTTAGATGGACGGTAGGCGCTATTTGCAATGGTGTACAAGCCCCCCAAGTTAATTCCGACGCACGGTTAGGTTTACTGACGTGGGGAGCGCCATTACATTCGTCGCGACCAAATGCGACGACATTTCTTCCTCCGAGATTATCCGCGCGCTGCAGCTCAAAGATGATCCGGTACTTCAAAAAATAGAGGCCGACCTTGGAGAATTACAGAGCGAAACCAGGAAGTGGAAGTCGAAAATGACAGCGGCCGAGAAGACTTTGAAACGTAGGGCAAAGTTTCCTCAGAGCTTTATTGATAGATCACTGATCCAGCCAGGTTATTATTTAGGAGTCGGCGGTGAGCTAAAACGAATGCGGGCAGCTATTAACAAGCATCAAGAACACGTGCAGGCTCTCATCGACGGAAACTTGCAGACTTGGTCAGCAAAATTCGGGCAAAGTCGTGTTAAGCGAAAGAAACCCGACGACGAGGTAGACGATACACTCAAGCGCAGGAAAACCACGCCGGATCCCTGCGACAGCCAGATGTCACTATTCGACACTGATTTGAATCACAGCGCGTTTGACCCGGGTGACAGCCCCATTGCCACCCCTAGCCCTTCCGATGCAGAGAGTAGCAGCGATAGCGAACCTGACGACCTCGATCTTTTAAACGATGATGATGATAGCCGGTCGGAGCTCCTCTTGACCATTGACGAAGTTATGGCGCGGCTTCAGGAGAAAAGTGCAGAACTCAAGGACGCCGGAGAAAGACAAAATGAGGCCATTCGGCTTAAAAAGGATGCTGCGGATATGATCTCAGCTTTGGATAAAAGGAGGTCAGAAGCGCAGAGGGAAAAGAGCGCTATCTGTTCTCTGAAGCGGTCGAATGTGCGCGAAATGATTTATCTTACTCCTATAGTTGCTCACTTCCTCTACAGGCTTCTCGCAGCACCCTGAAAAGGGATTTCCGCGCCGGTTTGAAGGAATTTGATGGTAATGCCCAGTATCTTTATGAGTGAGAATCATTGCCGGCCAGCTAAGCGCTCTGATAGACAAAACAGCGGAACGACTTGACCCAAGTAATTTTGACCCCGCTGCCAACTTGCGAGGTAGTTATGTGACCTTCCCCGTGACATGCCTTGCGCTGAATACAACTTCCAGACTACGCCAGCATCGATTTACCAGTTTTTACACTATCTTCACGGGACTATATTCGGCTCACGAGTGAATCATTTTAGCCCCTCGCCCCATGCACCCCACTTATTCTACACTTATCACATATATAGAGCAGGTCAAAGGCGATGGTGATCCTGTGTGCTTCTCCAAAGTCGAAGATACTGGCGTTCCAGCCCTCCGAGAATGGTGCCACACACTCACGATTCAAGCTCGCGAAAACTCCGCTCGGTCCTTCCGCAGCCATATGCGCGTTTTCGCAGCTTCGATTAAGAGCTGCTTGGACAATGTTGGAACCATCAGCGAAATGGACAGAAAGGCCCTCCGTGAGCGGTGGGAGACAGCACGAGTTCCGCGTTACAAGATGTTGCGTATCAGTTCACCAAGTAGCGACGACTCCGACGATGGCTATGGCACCAGTGTCTCCGTAAGGCTCGAGATGGTCCGTGCCTTTGTTGCCCTTGCAAGCCACGTCGCTAAAATTAGCCCAGGAGCTCCAGGGTGTTGTTGACGAAAATGCCCAGCGCATGAAAACTGTCTTCAGAAGCAAGCTTGGGAAAAAATGCCAAGATAGTGCTGAAGAGGTAAATCACAAGCTGTGTCGTGCTCGAGCACATCACTTAGCATGCTCTCAAGGCCGCCAATAGTGCGATTAAGACATACGATGCGTTCGCGGATTCAATGCATTGGCGGACATTCCGAGCCAGTAAGCTGACACTACAACGTCGATGAGGTTCCTGCTCATGAATAGCCACCTTCAGCGTTGCGTCGAGACGGCGCATGGAATAGAGATCTCAATGAGGAGCTCGTCGCGCCGATGACTACGCCCATCGCTTCGTCATGGGCGCGGATATTCAAAACCAACTTCTTCTCGTCCTTTACAACCAAAGCCACCGAAACTATTGAAAAGCTATTTGACGATTTCGAGGCTTCGTGTCCTGCTGCGCTTCGAGACAAAGCTCGTAGCCAATGTCAAGCTTCGTTTCAGGAGGCCATGGATGCATTGAAGAAGATCGTGTCAGCTGGTAGGCATGAACTGAGCCGTGGGCAAAAAGCAGCATCGCGTCGCCTCGTCCCACAAGTCCGAGAGCAGATGACCAAGGGGTACAAGGATGCACTCGCCGTCACTGGACGAGGAAGCGTGGCAATACAGAAGGTGTGGCCATTGCTATTGGGCTGATCTCTTCATCCTTACAATTTTTTCAATGATTAGGCAATAATTCGTGACTTTATTGAAGCAAACGAGGACAGTCTGTTTCGGAGCGGAGCAGATCTCATACTGAACAGCTTGGATACAATCGCGGTTAGTGTCGGTGGAGGCATGAAATCAAAGCTACAAGGCCTCGGCCATAGAGTGTGTCCCATTTCTACTGACCCCATGACTTTCTTTGAGCTTCCTCCCTATCTCTCAGGTCGAGGCCAATCTTTCAACGCTGTGGGTAGATCTAGGGGCCCGAAAAGGTCTTGCGGGTGAATGCGCACAGGCCATTGAAAGCATCGATAAGATTGTCGTTCAATTGGATCTTTGGGAGCAAGCTGACGAGATACGAAGCTCAGCTACACAGACTCAGGAGTAATATGGGAAATATGAAATCTGTGGAATATATCTTGATTTACAATTACACACAATGCCTTGTGCGTGTATTGAACCGATGATGTATGGCATCCACCAGCATCAACGTCACAAAGAATCGGTGTACACGATACGGCGAGTCGACCGAAAGCTTGGAAAACACTTCCCCCGATACGATTTTATGGCGAGAAACCGGGGCGCTAATCAAATATACGACAATGATATTACTAGGTATATATAGGAAGCTGAGTACAAATCGAGACAAAAGCACCAAAGCTGAGAGCTCGAAGGGTGCGTTTGAAGTGGCAAGTCGGCTGTCCCTCGATGAAAACATATGTTGGCTCCCAGCAATCTTGGAGCGTTGAGCCGACGTGGCGAGTTTAATTGCGAGGCATTATTTGCTGGGGCTAGAATATCCTCAGATACAACGATACTCAAGTGGGCACCGCCAGCCGCTCTTTTATCACGGCTACTGCGCGACTTGATTGGGAGAGATGCATTGAAAGAGGCGGGCAGGGGCAGGCCATGGCACCTGGTCCCAGACCCCGGCACAAATCGAACAAGGACATAGAGAACTGCAAAGTCGAATGCTTCTGGAGCTTCTGGATGCTAGGCTTGGATACTATATCCAGAGCCATTGCCCCACGGCGAAGAACCATGGGACAATTATGTATTCGGCGCGTAATCTTCAGGGCGTTTGCGCGCAATAAACCTCGGGGAGGTGATCAACGAATCACAACGATGGCGTTGAGTGAAGAGCAAGCCAACGTTGGTGATCGGATGCAAAAGGATGCAAATCCTGCGCGACTCAACGCCAACTTGCGCAAAATCAACCCCGACGATCAGTTAGGACGCCACACAGGATCATAAACCACCTCTTGCCCGTCACCAAATCAAAATCTGAGGCCCGAGGATTTGAAAATATATTTATATGCAGCCCACGCGACTGGAAGTATTTATTCACTACTAATGCTGGCTAAAGTGTTTTTTTTTATGCGCTTTTTCGAGCCGTACTAGTTCTCCGTCACCCGTATCTCTTGCGCACAAATTCTTTGCATGCGACATTTTTTTCCGCAAGTTTTACCAGGTATGATAATGATGCAGTTACAAAATCATTGAGCTTGCGAGTACCTCCGGTAGCAGACCTCGATTCTGCAAATTGTCATAAGATTCTCTCGGAAATAAGGCAACGCTTTTCTTTGGCAGTATCACTCCACTCTCAAACTAGCTCGTGATGCCCTCGGGGTTAAGGTTCTGTCTCATGATCGGAAGAATAAGCGCGAGGTCGGCAGTACTACCTCGCAAGGAAACTGATCGTCAGAACTGCATGGGCATGCCACTCACAATTCCGCCACACCATAACTTACGTCGAAGAAATTAGCCACTCGTCTATCTTTGTGGCACACCATGCTACCCTAGGCCCCACCCCCCGCCCTGAATCTCGGCGCCTCGAGAACAGAGTTGACCCATCACTGACGACACGCCGCCGCAGTGCCACACAACGAGCCAGCACCCAGAAACTTTCTTCGGGCGATCTCAATTATGGCGGTGCCAAGTCCGTGATGGGCCGAGGTCAAAGGAAAAGCTCTGTCTCCTATAAGAGAGATTACCGGACGTCACTGTGACCGGGGTGAGAGTATCACTCCGGAGCTCGACTGCTTGATAACTTATCTGAACCGGCATTCCAGCGTTGCTTTCCAGAGCCATCGGATATTACAAAAACCCAAACACCACCAAAAGTCTGCTGTATACGGCTTGATAACCGACACCTCTCTCGGGACACGTACCCGCCAAAGTCTGAGGGGGATGCCGGACGGAATATATAATAGATTTCGCTCGCATATCTCTCTCTGTCCATAAGCTTCTATCATCAGTTGACCTAATCGCGCCAAAAGCAATATATACCTCCAGTCACTTCGCCAAGAGGCAGTCGCTGCCTCTACACTTTTTCAGACTTCGTACTGTAGTTTAGACCTATGAGCAGCTCTCACAGGGCGTTGGAGCCTGCTTGACCGAGCCTTGACCAAACCCATGAGCACGACAACGCCGGTAATTCTCAAGGATTACTCAGCACACCAGTAGTCCATCAGACTTAATTTTGGACGATCACTGCGATAAATAACGCTGCGGACAGGGACCCGTTGATTTGGCAGCGCCGTTGACGCGATCAAGGAAGCTGATTACCGATTGGCGCCATCGACGTCGACGATTTGAAGCCTACGACTCCAATCTAGAAACCACCACGAAGTGACTACGATGACTTACACAGTATTCGGATACGGCTCCCTCATCTTCAAGGTATCCTACCCTTCGTATCGAATGCATGACGTGGAGCACGGAATGCAGATCACTTTCCATGTCCCCAATCTCACACCTAGCCTCCGCCACACGTCGTTTCTCAAAGTAAGGTCTTTTGTCTCTATATATCTGCCACAACGTGTTTCTTAAGTGTGCTTATCGCAAATTTCAAAAGCCCCGGGATTTCTCAAAGGTTACGTTCGAAGATTCGCGCAAAACTCGATTGATCACCGAGGGACGCCAGAAGTGCGTGCCACGTTCGACTCGCTTCACACCGTATCGAGCCCCAATTCTCACTTACGCCGCCCGTCGCCCGTATCGCTGAACGATAATAGAACCCTGGGAGGGTCGTCACTCTCATTCATATTGAAGATTGGGATCTATTTTCTAGCACAGTGAGTCATCCCGCTATTAGCAATCCCGCGCCTTCCACCGGGGTTGTACCGCCGCGTGTTGAGCGCCGCATCTCAATCCCAACGCCCTGCAGGATGCTTTTCCGCACGAAGACGTGGTTTGGGGTGTTGCGTATACCATTGACCCTGCCTATGAAGATGAGGTTCGCGAATACTTAGGTGGGGATTCTCTATTGGACCAGCAGATATGTCTTGGTATTCATACTTAAACGTGGCCATGGGTTTACTTTGGTCTTCCTTACCAGATATCCGAGAGAAGGTGCCCCCCCTTTTTTTCCCCGTGATCCCATGCCATTTACCTACTCACCATTACAATGATTCTTTCTTGCTACCAGAATGGTTATACCGTTGATTCAGTAGACATATGGGGCGTCGTAGACGGCGTAGAAAAGGTGGTCGTCCCTCAGGTATGTTTCGCATACGAAGCGGGATATTTTTATCCGATATATTCAACTTGGGGCGCTTCTAGGCAACGGTCCGTCCTCAATTTTGTATTCTCGGGGGTACCCCGCTCCGTCGGCCTCGTGGTCCTAACACAGAATCTTCTGCCGCTTTGTATCTTCTTCACTATCAAGGTTTACGTTGGCACAATCGACAATCCTGCCTTTGGTAAGCCCCACCGCACTTTTGTCCTCTTCCATCTGTTTTCTATGCCGTACCCTTACACTTTTGCTTACCATTCCCTTGTGCGCAGTTGGCTCTGAACCCATAGATAAGCTTGCCGAGCGGATTTGGCAGTGCGTCGGACCATCGGGGCGAAACAAGGTGAGTCCGACGGACGAGCTTCCGTGTCCACGTTCTATGTCTATTTCGGCTTCTCAGGAATCGAATATCAATGGCAACCGCCCCTGCGTCTAAACTTCAAACTTCTGATAATATGATTGCCTGCAGGACTACTTGTATCATTTGGCCGACGCGGTCCGTGCCTTGGCACCCGAGAGCCATGATTCCCATTTAATTGCATTAGAGGTACGCACACTATGTCCCTGCTCCCCAATCTCGAAGGAGATGCGTTAACTAAAGCCGATGAAAATATTTGTATATGCTGCCTCGCAGTCTGCCGTGCGCGCGATCGACCAGCTCCACGGAATACCCAATTAACCAATCAACGTGGTGTATCTACCTGAAGTTGTATCGCGACGGAAGAACTAGGGCGTTAAGAATTGATCGAGTCATATTTCTGCGTGTAAAATTTGTGATACGGTAAGCCTTGATCCACAAGCGGCAAGAGACAAGCGACGACAAGGCCGAGGGTAGAAGACACAGGAACGGGACCAAGCAAGGAGGGAGAGGAGAGTAAGATGTACAATACAAGCGTGCTCAAGTGAAGGAGAAAAGGAGAGAAAAGAGACAACTCGTGTTCTAAGCAGGCCGATTATTCCGAAGAGACCTATAAACCCATCGCAGACCTTTCAATCAGTAGGAGAACTCAACGACTAGAACTCGTTCGGACGCGGGTCCCTCAGAGACATCGTGCCGTACTTGGGCGTCGCATTTACCGAGCTGTCGTACGCAGATGCAGACTCGTCGATAGAGGGCAGGAGTTTCGAGCCCTCCACCGGTGTGCTGTCGCCCATCTTGCCAGACCCGTTCATCTTGGGGGACCGCGACAGAGACCGGTCACCCCTGTTCTCGCGCACGGTGAGGGTCGAGCTTATGCTCATCGACTGGGACGTGGAGGTTGGGAGAGGCGTGCTGGGGATCGAGTCCGAGTATCGGCGTTTTTCGCGTTCAACGATGCTGAATAGATTAGAAAATGGAATCAATGACGAGTGAATGTATAGTGATATTAGAAAAACTTACCCTCTCATGACAGCTGCGGTAGATTGCCTCTTCGCCCTTCGCTTAGTGTGCATGTCCTCATATTGGTCAGTTTCGTCGACAATCTCTTCCGCAATAATTTCTTCAATGATGTCTGAGTTGTATAATAAGGAGCAATTTAGTGATTCTCGCAACTCCTAGAGAAGTAATCATCTTTGTGCTTTACCTTCGAGGGTGACGACGCCAATGGCTCCACGCGGTTCGCCGGGGTGCAGCGAAATCAACAACAAATGGGCGCGACCGGTTTGACTACCCGTACACCAATTTAAATTAGATTCCAACCTCCAAGATCTCTAAATGAAAAACCCACAAGTAGTCGAGCGCCTGGAAGCAGTTGATCTTGGGCGACGCCTCAGGTAATATGGACAGCGGGAGGGCGTTCACGGGAAGGCGATCTTCAGGGTCGTATTGAATGAGCTACAGACGATTAATCCCGCAAAAAGGAAAGATTAGTTCATGGGAAATTCATTGGGGTATGCGCGAGGTTGTGGGTGCCTTACCTTTTTAATGAGCAAAAGCCCTACGAAGCTGTTCTCATTGCCAGGTTCGTGCACGGGGAATCGGGAATACCCGCTTGCGAGGCTAAACAGAGGTTAAAGATTAGTATTTGAAATCGAATATCAAACTCGAATGGTGTGAAAGAGGAAAAAGGCTTACATTCGATCCATTAGTTTGTGATCGATGATCTGATCCGCAGCCAAGCTCACAACATCCTAGACCACAACGCATAAGCATGAGGCCTAAATAACAGTCCCCTATATATTACGATGGCGCACCTTCATGGGGGTCATGATAGATGTGACTTTCTTATCGTTCAATGAAAGCACCCCGTTGAGAATCGAAATTTCGTCATCCCGAAGGGGCTCTTCACCGTGGCGATGAAATTGGAGGAAGCTTTTGAGCTCGGCTTTCTTGTATGTGTGATGTTCGTCGGCACCAAGGACGTAGTCAAGGAGTTTCGCCACAGGGTACGCGATGGGTGCTGTATATGTGAGCACGTCACGGGAAGCGTGTAAGTAGGAAGGGAGGGGGCGGGGTGGGTTAGGGTGATTGAGGAGGTGGTGATGAGTCGAAGAGGAAATCACGCACAGAAGATGTACATGAGACCAAGTACAAAGGGAGAGCATCGCGCGCCGATCTCGAGGCCATAGCTGGTGAAGTGATATATGAGAAAGTGTGAACATCACATAGCACGCGTGTTTGCGTACCGTGAGCAGACCGCCTGTGGGATGATCCTAGGGCGGGTGACATTATTCAGCGATGTACGCGACAGCACGGGTTACATGAAGCTATACGCACTCTCTGTGTTCAGCGAGAGAAAATTGTGAGTGTGTGATTGAGGGTTAGGACCAAAGCGGCGATGACGTACCCAAATATGACGATCATGACTGTGGAAATGATAACTGCAGCGAGGCCTCCACCAATCTGAAGATGTGGAGCGCGTTAGACACGCAAGGGATTGCAGCTGAGGGAGAGAGCCTACCGCACTGTCGAGAAAGATGGGCAGACTTTCATTCACAATCTGCAATGAGTGTGACGATAGAGTCGGTGATGGAGTTGAAGGGGAAATGAGTGGGCGTACGTACGACATTGCCAAGAAGCAAGACCTAGATTTGCTTGAACAGAATGAGCTAGTGCAATGAGAGGCGGTAAGGACCAAGGGAAAGGTTAGATGCGCACCACAAGGACCCAATGTCGGCCCTTCTGCATGAGTCTAAGGACTTTCTGGGCATTGAGCTTCTCTTTCGGGTTATCGGAGGACGCAGAGAGGACGCGCAGATGAAGCTCGTCCAGACCCATGAGACCCAGGGTGAGGCTAGAGAAACGAGGATGAATAGGCGATAGCTGGACACGAGGTTGCAGATAGAATACCCAGCAAAGACCCCGCCGGCGAGGATAAGGCAGCCACTGAGCGCAATCTTCCACCAGAAGGAAGGAGAGCCGATAGGCTCCTCCGGTTTTTTTGAGAGCACACCGGCCTGGCTGTTCAGGAGGAGGGGGGTAGCGTGGGCAAGTCGGACGAGCGCGAGGAGGGTTGGCTTGGACAACATGGTGGTGAGGGTGCAAGAGTCGCTGCGGGCGAGGCAGGCGCGTGTGCTGGCTGGCGAGTGCTCCGGAGCGCAGAAATTCCAGGTAGCGGTGAGAAACAAAAACAAAAACAAAAACAAAAGTCGCAGTCGTCGGTCGTGCGCAAGGAGCAGAAGCAATACTCCCACCATTACGCAGCTTATGTAATCCGCTGACTCAGCGCATCGCTTTATTCGTGCGCCCAGGCGAAGGTCGCCTGCGGACGACCACCATGGGCAACGACGGCGGAAGGCATGTTCGTCGCCCTGCTCCCCCTCCGCACGCTGACGTTTTGCGTTTGATTCTGCAGCATCCCTGACCGCAGAGACCTCGTCCGCACGAAACCAAAGGTATGAAACGCACATGGTCTCCGCGTTTGTTCGCCGACTCAATCGTTTCACTCCTAGGCGGAACAAGCCGACAAAAACAATCAAATAATTGCCCAGTGGTTCTTCTGCGCTCTCTCAAAGGTGACCTAAACCCGATCGCAATAATGCGGCGCTTCTCATGCCTTGTTTGTTCCACAGCGCCCACTCCAGGAGCCCATTGTATCCTGCGGCTTGGGCAAGCTTTACAACAAGGATGCGCTGCTGGAGCACCTTTTGGGAAAGGTCGTATACGGGGATGCCGAGCAGATCTGTGGGCACATCGAATCTATCAAAGTTTGCCACCCCCACTTTCTGCCCTCCAGCACCACTCACACACTCTGTTCCTTACTCAACTAGGATGTAAAGACTCTGAAGTTCACCCGCAACCCCGCAAAGCCCATCGCAGATCCTGACCCGACGCGGCCAAATGCCTCTTTCATCTGCCCACTAACACTCAAGGAAATGTCTGGCACGCATCCGTTTGTGTACCTCGCCTCGTGCGGCTGCGTATTCTCCTCCGCAGGCCTCCGTGCTCTCGCTTCCCCCTCCGCATCATCTGACCAGCCCGAGCAGCGACTCTGCCCCAACTGTGCCAAAAAGTACGACAAGGCCGCAGGTGATATCAGGACTATCAACCCTGCTCCTGAAGAACAAGAGCGCATGCGTGCGGAGATGGACGCTCGGCGCGCAGTCGCATCTGTGAAAACAAAGAAGAAACGGAAGGCAGACACCGCCAGCACTTCAGCGGAAGCTGCCGAGTCGGACGCCAAGAAGGCGCGTTCTGCGGCAAACGCCCCGAGTGCCAACGCGCCGTCGTCCGTTGTGGCCGTAGCGAGGAGCGTCACAAAGTCCCTCGAAGCAGAGGAGAAGAAACGCAAAGAGCACATGAGCGCCGCCGTCGCGAGTCTGTACAAGCCAAAAGGGCAGGCCGCCAGGAAGGAGACCTTCACCACGATGGGCACTTTTACACGAGTTTGTCTCATTTTTCTTTGATGTTTGGTATAATTTACACTAACTTACTCTTTTACAGTACGCATGAAGCCATTTTAGGATATACTTTACCCACATTTGGTGCTGTGCTTTTAGCCTGTGATTTACGATCGAAACCAGTTAGAGGGGGCCGATCACTCTGTGATACATTGGAAGCCCGTGAGGGATTAATGCTATATTAACGCACTATTAAACTATAGCGCTCGCGGCGCTCGTGTAGATCCCCCAAGACGCGATGTATATCCTGAACGCGATACGCGCGATCGGTGTGATTCAATTGCCCAGCTCAGCAGCCCGACCATCACACCGTGAAAACAGGGAGCCATCATGGGCGTCTATGCAACACCTGGTGAGGCATGTGTGACACCGGCGTCGAATGAAGTAAAGATAGTGGAATTGAAACCTTGCTCACGACCTTGACATCTCACGTAACTTCGGGCAGCCAACCGCGAGCTCAAGCAGCGGTGGCGGGCTTTGTGTCCACGCTTATAGTTTGGTCGAAAGGTGCTGTGTGGTGGGGGTGGCACCCCAGCACTTTTCTTCTCCCGGAATGCTTCCCAAAGCGCAGATCCGCGGTGGGGCCGCTATCACGTACGCGTACGTCGATCAGTGCTGGACCTTGAATAAGGAGATAGGGGGAAGAATGCGGAAAGTAGAGGCGACCAAAGCATGAACGGAATGAAACGTAGACGATGTGGCTCATGCCGCAAAAGTGCTTAAGTCATCAATTTATCAACGGAGGGCCGCATGTACGGCGTGTGCCTTAGGCTTCCCAGTCCAAGGCGCGCGGAAGATGAGTCATTTCGAGCATCTAGATGGTGGGCTCTGCCTCGTGTATACGCAGTTAGCAGACAATCAACAGCTGCTCCTGGAGATAGGCGGCAGTCGGCGGTTGCGCACCCCACTGATGCGGGTCACTCCGGGAGTAGGGAGTACAGGATTGCCATGCTAGTGAAAGGCCGCAATCCGTCCAACGATGTCGGCGCCGGAGAGAACGCCGGTGGAGCCGAGGAAACTGAAAAATCAACGCCATGCCTGACGCCTCAAGGACTCGTACGCTAGAGATGTGGATATCACCGATATTTCTCACGTCAAGCGATATCCAAAGTGCGTGACCCCCTGCAGGCCTTGGGATATAAAAGCCCCCCCCACACGCGCATTATACACGAGCTGCGATCAGATGGCTCATGTATCTGAGCCCGTGCATCTAGGGGAGTGTGTGACCTTGGGAAAACGAGCGCGCTGCGTCAACGAGAGTCGGTTAGCACCCACGCCCCCCGCTGTGCAGCCACGAGTCTTCGAGTGACTTGCTGCAAGTTTGATGGAAAGGTTGACTGCGGAGGATGAACATCGCCGGAGGTGATTATTCAGGCTCTACTCGACAAGACCGCGCCGTAGTAGATGTAAACGAGATCTCGCACTACGATTTCAGCGCGCGAGATATAGTGAGACATCGGTAGGGGTGACTCGGGGCAGCCACTCTGGAGTAAGCCTCCAAGGGCATGAAATAATCAGCGTAGCCCGAGGAAGTAAGACCAGTGGTGAAGACGTACTGAGCCGCGCCCCCAAGATAACGATATCATCTGCACAGCAAATGCTTCCCGGACCAGCGCTTTCGATGTTTCGCCGGGCGGAGTTTAGTTTGAGCTATTGACCGCTCTGTATATAAACGATGTTATTAGTCTCAATGCGCAGCTGCGCTCAGATGTTCATGGAAGGGCGTACATTCGACCGCTTTCATTTGACTTGCTCGTTGTACAGCAAAGGTCAGGAGAAAAGATAGTAGGGGTTTTTTTTTCAACAGCCGCTGCCACAGGGTTGCCCGATCGTATATGCGTTCCCTAGGCATACTGTTTAGGGCACGTGGCTGCTGAGGGGCAGATACGTGCAGCTTGGTCAATCAGATTCAGATCGATGAGAGGGCAAAAAGGGATCTCCGCCCCGGCGAAGCCAAACAAGGCCTTGCCTTTTCGTGCGTAGCCTAAAGTGTATTCGCAAGGCGAAAGGATGGGGGCTTGTGTGGGGTCCAAGGTCTTAAGGCTGAGGGAGGCAAGGCGCTGTTGTTTCCAGTACAGGAAGGACACGATCAGATACAGCATCCTCGTTGCAAGCGGGGAGGATGTCGTGAAGGATATTTCGGCTATCAATGTGAGTGAGGCCGCTAGGTTGGCTCTCCATCAGCCATCCATTAACGCTTACGTAGAAAGCTACCCCGATAGTAGAGCATAGATGGCTGACCTTTTGGGCTCCGAGGGTATCTTAGGACACTATCGCCAATACAAAATGCGTGTATTAGGTCGTGTGATCGAGCACTAGTATGCTGGTACACAATCTGACGGAGTTTAACCCCTTTTGCAAAAATTCGACGGCTGAGCACCAGAAAGTGACACCGCGCGCGTCTAGACTTGTCACGTGTACATCCACACCTGTCGTGCGTGCAGAGGTGATGACCTCATGATCGTGATAAATAGTGGATATACGAGTCCATAGATACCGCAATGCACCGGCAAAGACAGATCAAGATGCTTGCTCGTGTGCGCAATGTCGCTTCGCTAGCCCTTTGTCTTTAACGCCCAACGCTGTCTTCCGCTTCAAGGCGTGGCGCTCGTAGATCTATCCGGAGGACGCACGTGGTTGAGGTCAGGCAATCTTTGAGGTTCCAAGTCGCTGAGGGGCAGAAGTAGGCTGTAGCCCCTCATGCCTTTACCCTAGTCTAGGTGGCGAGACCTTCGGGCTGGGGTGGCCCCGACGAAAGGCTAGAATCGAATGGCAATTTTCGGAAGACCGGATCCCAAAGAGAATTCCTTTGGTTTTGGTTTCGGTGTTCATATAAGGTGACCTTGACCTTCATTTCTATCGGTAATAAGAACGAACGGCTGGTATGCGGCGCCGGGGTTGCTCAGTCGGGGGAGCATTTCCACACCGCCACTTGAAAAGCTGTAGCGAGTCTAGAAGGGAGGTATTAAATCATCGATACGCACCCTAAGGCTGCCTGCAGTGTCCTTCAAGTGAACTGTGTACGTCCAGCACTGCGGAGGGTGGGTGTCATCCACGAGATCCAGCGTGCGCAGAAAGACATAATTTTTTCACCCTTTCACCAGATTATACGCCATACTGGCCAACTCAGTGTGAGTAGCGCGTCCTGTTATGGGTCGAAGGGATAGTAAGGGGTGCTGAGCTCAAGGCAGACACGTGTCCTTTCGTCTCAAAAGACTGCGACTGTGCGCTGTAGGCGTGAAGTACATCAGTCATATCATGGATCTGAGGATCTCTGTAGCTGGTGATTTCTCGAATTTTGGTAAACAAAGGGTAGAGAGGTTGGTGACGAGTTCAAGTGTGATATAGTATGCTGGCAGCGTGCGATCCCAGAACCGTCGGAACCTGCATGGGGGCCCGGATAAGCAAGGAGTGTCATTACTGGACGCCGAGTGACAAAAAAGGGTGGTTTCGCTATAATCAAGAGCAGAGTCGAATGGCCGAGTGAATAAACGAGTAAATCCAAAGCGATACAGCAACGACGCATTAATTCATCGATGGTGTTGAGTTCACCTTGTAGCTTTAGTCGGCGCTTGAAATTCCCTCACATTGCCCTTGACAATGATACTCACTCGTGTTTCGACGTCCAACCTGTATTTCCATGGCACAAAAATTCAAAAACAAGCTACACATACCTGTAGAAGCGGTGGCGGTTTGCTTCGACCCCCCAAATCTCAAGCTCCTAAAACGCGCAGTCGTTGGAAAGGCCATCTAGAACTTGCGTTTTCCACTGTGACGTCAACGAGCCCCAAGAGTGCCTCCTCAAGTTTGCGCCATACTATGCTGCACTGTTTCGGTTCGCTCTGTATAGAAGGAAGCCGAAGGAAATGGTGCTTGATAGTTATATCCGTCAGGGCACCAAATGTTATTGCATGCTCACGCTTAGCCCGGAGCGGCTCGCAGGTCTAGAATCTGGTTAGCTACTGTCCCATGGCCCTCGTTTGGGTCGAGATCTTTTCCTACGCGCCTCCCAAACAAAATGAATGTGTACTTCTGCCAAAGCAATTGCAAGGGCGAGGGCAGAGGAGGAAACGAGGCCTGAAACAACACTAAGTGGTCTGCTTTTCAGGACTTATGTGCTCATGGTCCAGGCGCTTGGCGTGCCACCATGCTACCTAAGCATCACGTGGAAAGGTGCATCTCCCTTGAGTCGACGCGTATAAAACCGCGACGCTTGCAAATTCCAGCATTCCACATTCGCCCTGTGCAACAACTTCGCTCGCCATGGCTAACACTCCATACTTCTGTGGCTTCAATAACTTCGACTATTCTCAGTACCCTCCCAACTATGGAGATAATACTATGGCAACCCCCGATACGTTCTATCAGCACCCCAGCTCCTCTTCGATCTCCAGTCGTGGGGAGCTTCCCCCGACCGGACTACCATCTGCATTCGACCATCAATATCAATATCAGATTCAAACGCAAATGCTACCCTATCCCGCCTTTCCACCACCCGAGAGCCCAATTGCTGCGCCAGGGTTGGGCGACTTCCACAACGCCGCCGAATTTGAATGCCCGCCGGGTCCAACTATCTCGGTTCCTAGCAGCTCTGGTAAAAAGAAGCTATTTGCTTGCTCGGGATGCGATAGCGTCTTTGAGCGCCAAAGTTCGCTGAAGCAGGTAGGACTCTAGTTTCCTACCTCCCCTACTTAACTTTCCGCTGACTTCGAAGTTCAGCACATACTGACGCACACGGGCGAACGACGTGCGTTATTACATAAGCCAATGCCTGGATGTCACTAACCACTTTTGCACCTTAGCTCACCAATGCGATTTGTGTGGCAGGCGTTTTTCGATTCCAAGTAATCTCCGCCGCCATAAAAAGAGCTGCGAAGCGTCCAAAAAACGATTCGAGGCTGAGTCATCAACCAGTCCGACATCGCAGCCATCTGCTGACCAGGACAGTTCATCCCCCACCATTTCGCCTCTGGGCAGTCCAGCCGACACCAGCTCTCCCCATGGATCTCGCCGTACCTTGCCCTATGCCAAACCCCCTCCCAGTAACAAACCCCACACACCTTCCTCTCCGCCTACCCGCCCGCACGCGTCACGGCGCCCTTCCTCAGCGCGCTGGCTCCCTCCTTCCCTCGCCCAGTTTGCCAATGCATCTACCCTCTCATCCGCTCCCCCATTCTTTCCCAATTCTACAACGCGGTTCACAGACGTAACCATACCCCTCCCTCCTGTGCGCCCAATGCCTGAGGAAGGAGAGGAGCGTAACTCATACCAGGCGTCGCCTGCATGGCCATATCACCCATCCCAGTGGGAGGGGGGGCCCCTACCTGGGCCTGGACTGCTCAGAGATGACGAGCTCGAGAAGCGGCCAACTGTCGCGCGCAGGTGGATGCTCAATTAACGGAACGCCATTGACTGTACGGCTACGTCCGCATTTGACTTTTTCGAGGCTACTATATTCGAGCAGTTTGCCGTCCCACGTACATACATGCATCATAGATCTCATACGACATTTGACCTTCAGCCTATTTGTGTTGAATACGCCTCATCGAACTTGGGCATACGGACAAGAGTCCCACTACAACCCACAACCTGTACATTTCCCTCATTCGTGCATTTCCATCTCTCTCGTTTACCCCGTAATTCTTTACTTACATAATAAGTAGGCCTGGGCGGCATTTCCAGCGGGATCCAGCCCCTCTCCGTCCGAGGAGCTTGAATTTTTGGGCCTGGAATCATGCTCGGTGCTCTTTACGTATTTTGAATAAATCAAAAAGGTGATGTAAGCATTGCCAACCCGTCTATCGCCGTCTACATGTAGAAGTCTAAAAGGTCAGACCCGGGCGTTCGTCTGTCCGAAGAGGGCCAAACACCGCCGATTACATTGGTTTGATTGAGTAGAGCCTTGGGGCTTCGTCTTGTTCTCCTGTTTGAGCAGCTGCAAGCATCGGGCAGGGGCACCAGTGGCCACGTTGCATTGTGGGCACGAATGCACGAATACTGAGGCGCGCCGGGAGCTCAGCGCCGAGTGCACGTGCCTTTCACGTGTTTTAGAGCTCCGATCCTCGACCAAAAATGAAGAGGACTATAGGCGGCCACGAGCAGGCGAGACGCAGCCGTGTGCGTGCGGCGTTCCGTGCGGATCGGGACAGCCGTGTCTGCTGCACTTGCCTAGCCATTGCTGTCGAATACGACTGTATACAGCGCTGCGCAGCATCTACCAAGTCGCAATTCCACCATATGGTATTAGTTGTTTTCTCTCAAAAGAAGGCATGAGATGATAGTACGGCGTCCTGGGCGCCAAATATACAACCCTGATATAAGATACCTATTCGAATTTGAGCAAGCGACTATGGGGATAGCCGAAATGTTGACGCGCAAAAGGGGCAAATAGGCGGGATCAGAAAACTAATATAGGCAGCCCAGATAAATAGAGGCTTTTTGGACTCAGCCAGGGGTAGTAAAATGAATACTGAGATAGTGCGAAGATACATCTCTTAGCCCAGAAGACCGTAGGGATGAACAACTCAAGGAAAGGCCCCTTCTTCACGATTAATAATTCGATATCAACCGAATGAGATATCGTGTTTACTGGCATTTTGCATGAAGGCAGCGCTACATTATCGGGGGGGAGGGGGGGGTTGGGAAGCAGTAGCTGGTGTTGAATTGATGGCGCCTTCAAAGGCGAAGACTTGTTAATCTTGCTCTATATGACTAAACAACAGTACGGAATCAACACCGTCAATGTTATTCCAAGTGGGTCCAGCAAGCAGTTCCAAAACGCTCAGCATAAAAGGTAGACGGAGGCGGCGGTAGCATATTGAGATAGAAGTAGCTGGGTTACGTCGAGGCGTCTGCCGGACTTGGCTTGCCGTTTAAGACAGTAGATACTAGGCACACCAGCTCGAAGACAGACAGAGGGAGAGAGTAATATTTGAGCTAACAGCACCTGACGCCCGACGAGGAAAGACTTACATCAGAAAAAGCAGGAAGAGCCGCGACCGAATAGACAAGTCCTACCAGGCGATATCACGTATGTAGTAGGCAGTCGCGCGCCACTGTTGTTTCCTTTAAATTTCTCAGATAAACCTTGAGCGCGACGTTACCTTGCGCAAAGGGAAGGTGATTTTGATGTTAACAGCTAGTACTACATAGATCATACCGCTCGAAAGTTGAGACATATGCCAACGTTATACCGAACTTCTGCATCAGAACTGGCCGATTTTTGGAAGGCAGTCAGACTTTTGCTGAGCGTGAATATATCAGTCTCCGATATACACTCAGCGCAGCCTTGAAAATACCAGCCGTGCCAGACATTCATTCAGATTCCAAGGCCATGTCGCGCTCACCCTCGAGGAGAGTCTCCTCCTTTGCAGAGCGAGCTGTCAGGATATGCGGTGTACCAAATTGAGTCGCAAAAGCACTTACAGACTGTATCCGCTTCCTCGCTATATCTACCGGTGTAGATTTTGGCAGTGCCAAAACGCGTTTCTCGGGACTAATAACCAGGCTCGGGGGCTCTTTGCGTGTGTTCACGTGCACGCTTGAGGATGGCCGCACCTGTTTTTGTCTGACCTTGACTACTTCAGAAGATCTAACAGCAACATAGTATTATCGGCGCACACCTAGATGCATCACGTGTTGGAAGGCACGCCTCTTGCGGAATGAAGGGATGTCGATGTGATGCAAGAACACAGAACCCATTGCTAATGTGATGTATCGATCTAGAAATTTGCTCCGAGTCTCGTGTATCATGTCATCTCGGCATTTCAGCGTGGCTCCAACGTGATGCAAAACGGTGGCGTAATATACGCTCCCAAACATGCGGATTCCAGATGACGCTCGGAAGCCCATAGTGCGCGTGTAAGCAGACTCCAAGGGTTTGTTAGGCACGAACACACCGAGTGCAGGCACGACTCCTCCATCCTCATTCATCTAGATGCGACGAGATCCTTTTGGGAATGCGCCCAGATGGTTGGGGTCGTATAGCGGCAGATCTGAGATAACCTCGAGTATCCAAGACCGAAAGAGTGTCTTATGATCAATCACGGTATTTATAAAATGTGACCTTAACCTTGATTTTTACTGCCGCATGTTTCCCATTGGCTGAGATTTAGCACGGCAAAGATGGTGGTCTGTGGGGCTACGAGTATCCATGCACTCAGCTGGAAGAGGCTGAGTACTGCCGCACCCCATCAAAATATCGCACGGCTCTAACACCGCACGTTGGACGAAAGCGTATGTGAATTCCAGAATGAGCGACAGGGCGTTCTTGGCCACTTAATCTGCGGCCAAGATAGGTTTAAAGCATATGGTTAACATGGAGTATGTTTGAGCTCACCGGCATACCCCCGGAGCCAGAGGGGTGATTTAACTTTGATAAAGGATATTAATCAAGGCGAAAATCACGGAGAACACGTGCTCCATTATTTCACTAAGCACTTTCCGCACGAGCTTGACCGAGAAGGGGGGGTGTAGAGAGAGATATGTCATTTCAGCGCAGCCACCAAGCCGCCAGCCGCAACAAGTGTCAATTTATAGAATGTTGTGCGAAAGACAACTGTCAGCTGTCTCCACAGATTCACCTAAGATATAATGATAGGTCAGACCGGAGTAAACTGTGCTTTCTGGATATCGCATAGCAGAAGAAAAGCCAATCAGAAATTATTCGTGGTTTCAGATGATAAACTTGGGTGAAGTTGAGAGTGTTGGCGTTGAGTTTCTTTTCAATCGGCGCTCCTTTCACTCGGCGCTTGAAGTTGTATCTTCGATTCTTTCAGCCACCTTTTGGCAATTGCGAGCTGCGCTTGAGCTACACGCGAAATAATCAGCGGATTTGGCGGCTATAAAGACTCACAGAACATCTTCTACGTTATAGGGGCTCCGCGAAGGGCACCTCGACTGACTTTCCCGCGTACTAGAACCGGATCATACACAAGTTTGTGGTATCCGTTTTTTTCATCCTCCACATATATGAAACGAACAATAATGTGGCCAGAGGCTTGCAATATCTCTCGGGCGCCAAGATCAGGTGGGGAGAGAGAGATGAATTCAGGCTGGGTTGAGTGGCAAATCCTAGTCCAGAACCTAGGTACGCAGCCCGAATGAATTATCGCCTAGGTACACTCTAGAAGTACTATACGCCGCTAGCCTGATGTGAACCGTATCCGGATTCCGTGATACATATGTCCAAGTGCGAGGGCGCGCAAAAAACGAGGCCAGACGAAATAACAATATTTTGGTTCTATGCTCGCTGCTTGGCACGTGCACTGGAATGTGCCCATATATATCTGAGGCGTATAAATCTGCGTGTTAACCCTTACTTTCAGCACACTCCCCCGCGTAACAATCATGGACCGCACATACTTTCCTTTACCATTCGGTTACCCGCAAGATTCCGCTAATCGTTATGAAGAAAACGCAGCGCTCCCTCTCGATACATCGGTCTACCATTATCCCGGCTCTGACTCTCCAGCGATCTCGGGGTCTGTAGAGCGTATTCCAGGCATATCACTCCCACACGAATATCCACATCCAATGCTAGACTGCGCGGCTCTTGTACCACCCGAGAACCCAATCACTGTGTGGAGTCGGTATGACTTGCACCATGCGTTCGAACGCCCCCAACGCTTGGACCAAGATATCTCGGCTTCCGCCGACTCCGATAAGAAAGTAAAGCGGTTTGCTTGCTCAGGATGCGATAGCACTTTTGAGCGTCAAAGCTCGCTGAAGCAGGTGAATTCCCGATCCTCCCCGTACTTTGTCTGTGACCCCAGCTAATCTCGTATTGGGGGCAGCACATGTTGACGCACACCGGCGAACGGGGTGCGTTTATTACATAATCCTCGGCGTATTTTCCAACTAACCTTTCCTATCATAGCCCACCAGTGTAAATTGTGTGGCAGGCGTTTTTCAATTCCTAGCAATCTCCGCCGCCATACAAAGAGCTGTGAAGCAGCTAAAAGACGTTCCGGGGCTGAGTCGTCAAGTAAACTGACGACTCAGCCCTCTGCTAGCCAAGATATTTATTCCTCACCCTTAGGGGGTCTAGTGCCGGTGGGCTCGACCCCTCCTCGTGAGGCTCGCCGTCCTTCTCCGTACTCCAAGGCTACCCATGCACCTGATATTAATGATATCTCGGGTTCGTCCACATCCCGCGTCCACACCTCACGGCGCCCTTCGTCCTCTGCCCGCCAATGGCTTCCCCCCTCCCTCGCTCACTTTTCTAATGCTTCTACCCTTTCTTCCACGCCTCCTTTCACTCAAAGTTCTGCAGCACGATTTACGGCCGTCGCTATACCTCTCCCACCTGTGCGACCGGCCCCTAATGAAGGAGAGGAACGTGATTCGTATCACGTCTCGTCCCGATGGCCATACCATCCAAACCATTGGGAAGGGCGTCTCCCTGGGCCTGGGTTGCTGGGGGATGACGAGCTTCTGCAGCGGCCCACGGTCGCACGCAGGTGGATGCTCAATCCATGATGGTCTGAGAAAGCCTTTGATTTGAGCCCTTTATTCACGTCTTTTTTCCAGCCCCTATACACCGGGGCACTGCCTATCTTTCACTGTTTGCATTCAAGGCTGAGACACGGTGCAGAGTATTTGTCGCTGAACTTCTACATCATTCAATAAACGACACGATACTCGCGATTCGCCGCCGGTGCCGATCCGCCCTTCGTTTGTACTCTTGTACTTCGGTTTTGCTTCATCCTCATTCTTCATTTTCCCAATTTGTTTGATCACGAGAAGTGTTTATTACTCTCATATACGATCAGAGAGGAAATTTGGAAGGGGGTAAGTGTTTCAGTCATGCGCAAGGGTGCCCTTTCGACTCTTGGGACAGGTTGATAGGTAGAGGCCGACAAGATTATCCACAAAACATCATCTACATTGGCCCCATATTTCCAGGATGAAAGCTTTTGCATGGGCTGTCATACGCCTGTGTGATCTAGGGGGCGTATCGTACGAAGCCGGGCAACTGGATACGGCCTATTACTATTGCTTGTGACTGCAGGGACTGCAGGCTACGAGACCTCTTAGGGAAAACGAGTGTATAATAGGACCCACCGAGAATAGGCCCGAGCATGAGCGCTCACCGAACATCGGCTTGAACCGGACTAGCTTACTGGGGCCCCGCACTTTGGAACAGGCAGCTCTGGTATTCGCGTTGCAACCTAGGCTGAAGTGATCATAAGTACTCGGCACACGCTTTGTTCGAACTAGGTAATACAAACATGCAGACGCTTGACTGCCATAATTCTGATGCATGTGCATCTCACGTGTTTTGGAATTCCGATTGCGTGGTCAAAGTGCGTGTCCGAAAGCCTGTCAATTGAGTGATGTCGGAAGCGGAAAAACGCACTGTGCACAGCGCCGTTTCAGTCGTTGCTAAGTCTAAGCTTCCCGACGGAGTCGGAGATGCTGGCGATGCAAGTTGGCCAAGGATCCTATATTGTCAAATAGGTGGAAACATACGCACATGTAACTGGGGAGGGGGGGTACATAAGGAGGGCGAGGTTAAGAATTCCGAGCGGCAAGGCTCAATATAGAGCAGATGTTTGATAAGCCATGTTAAGGCAAGTAAAGAGGGATGGAAAGAGAGATAACTCGTGACATGGTAGAGAGGCGCACAAAATATGTGGCTTTAAGGGATAAAGGGGTCGGAAGATATGGTGGAAACTTTGCTCACCTGTGTGGTGAGCGTCCCACGTGATAACCGCATGTAAGCTCGAGTAGATTTAGTGAGCTGCAATATACTTCGCCGATGACTTCCCTTTCATGTTCGGTGAAGGCGGACGATCGCCGAGATCGGGTCGTTTGGAACTTGACCCCGCCCGGCGGAGGGTTGAACGATCGTAGAACGCAGGGGAGGAAGCCGCCACGGAGGCTGTTGACCTTTCCTTTGCGGGAGCCACGAGCCGCAAAGGGAACGGGAAACGTGGTAAAGACTCATTCGATGGCTTCATTGCTTTTGCCTTTACGTTTTGAGCGAGTTCGGGGAGGCAAAGAATCCTAAGGCAAGGCAGAGAGTAGTCGGTCCCAAGTGCCATGGTGCTATCCAAAGCTATGCCATGGCCGCGAGTATAATGGTTCGAGACTGCAGATATCACCGCCGGAGACTTTGTGACAGTAAAATAAGTTACACAGTAAGATGAGACCAGGGACATGAATGAAGCAGCGCGAATAGTACCTTCCAAGCTCCCATATCGGTTCCTGTGATGCTGCCTTCAACCGAGGTGAGCATGTCCTTTCTCTGTAGAGCTTGGTGGCGATATCGTTGTATCAGGTAATACATCGAGCCACACTACGATCGTGCAGGTCATGACACAGTGAATATCGCTCATCGCAGCTGAGGCACTACCTCGCTATCCCCCACGAAACAAGACCGCTCCCAAGTGGATCGCACTTTGGACACTGCAGCCACCACCGAGATATTTCATGATCTAGCCCAAGCCAAGCAGCTCTCCTATTTCCGAGTATTGACGAATATATGGCCCCACAGACGGGATCGGCGCTTGCGTTAGCCTGGTGGACTCCGTATGGCGGCGGCGAAGAAAGAGACCGATCGCGCTCCCCGAGATGATGCCTTGGAGCAGAGCGCACGCATATCTGCTATTCCGTTCTGAGGCAATATCTTATCGAGCATCATAATGAGCCAGCACCGATAAAATGGTCCAGTGGGGTTCTAGAGACAAGGTGGTAGTGATCGGCTGTAAGTTATACTAACTAGATATAGCTGGGGCAACATGCGCATGGAGATCTCGGCCAGCACGACTCCAAGCCGCAATAGCATACGGACCTCAAGAAAAAGAGGTTGCTTTCCGGCTAACTGGAGGGCTATAGGGGTGGCAGATCACCTTGCGAGTTACTGCAACTGCTACAGCCTTCTAGTTATCCGAGCTCTGATGGTAATAGTCTTCAAGCAAAACTGAGATCTAAGACAGATCCAAAGTACAGAGCCGTGAGAAACATCCATTAAAACGGGGAAGCCCAGTAATCCATATTAATCTCAGCCAGACTGTGAGCCAAATTCTGAATAAGCCGCTCACACCTTGTCGAGCGCTATTGCCAAAACTTATTTGATCGTGGAGAATTGAATGTCGAACAAAATGCGATGCTGATACTTGTTAGGCATTCGGATGGGCCTAACAACAGATTCCGGAAAGGAAGTCATATAAGTAACGCAGTTGTCAACCATGTGAGCAAACCTACCAAGTTCGAATGAGACGTAATATGGAAAGAGAAAGCATTGCGATCCTCTATTGACATCACGCATTTTAACGCCCCCATATAACTGCCAACAGCTTTGATACAGCACGCACGTAACAAAAGCAACGGCTTGGTGGATTGTGATCGCTGGACCTACATTGGGTCTGCGAGAAAGATCAGCTTGTTACTCAAGTCAGTTCCAAGCGGGAGGCGAAAAGGCAATCCAAGTAGTATTTTTCGAGCACAGGACGCTTTACCAAGAGCACTCATGCGCACGCATGAAGCTCGTCGCCGCAGCCGAGGTGATGTACTTAGGTATGCGTCTCATGTCAAGGTCAAGAGCAACAAGTTGAACTAGCTAGCTGTGAATCAAAAGATATGGATTACATAATCATACTAGTTGTTACTTTGTGCCGCGGCGCTCTGACGTTAGTTGAAAGTTCTGTGGTACCATCGCACATTACAAGGGGATAAGGATAGAATAGAATAATAAATATTCTATGGAAGTATGTCTTTGGGAGCAGCACAGAGCTATGGAAATCACAAGGACGTGCCCAAGAAAACGGCAGCGCGCCGCGCAACAAACCGACCGCCAAGTGGCCGCCCAAAGAACGGTACTGTGTAAGTGCTACTACAACCAAGGACTATTTGCTGGCAAGAAAGCGCAGTTGCGAGCCTGGGCTGCGCACACTAGTTTCGCATGAGGAAGATGAATCCTTGGTGTATAAAATCAGTACATGGCATAGCATGAATAGATACGCATGGCGTAACGTGCATATGTAATATAAGTATAGGTACTATAAAGCCGAGGTAACGTAGATAGAGCGGTATGTCGGCTAGTCGGCGAGCAGGTAGATGGTGTGTAAGAGTGCCGAAGGAGTGCTAAGGTTTGGCTGGGATAGGTATGCCAAGTAGATCTAGTAAGGGACTGTGCGCTGACTGTGGACAGAGCGACAAAATTGTGGAAAGAAGCCTGGAAGACTCACTTTAGTCTTTGGCTCAAAAACTCGGTCCTATTATAACATAGCGTCCCAGGAAGGCTTGTGCTGCTACCTCCTTTTTGCAGCAGTGGATGGGGCACAGGCGCGAAAACGAGCGCGAGCGATTTCACGAGCAGCTAGCGCGAAAATGGTGGATAAGACGAACTACACGATGTCATGAATGCTCGTCTGCTTAGTCAGAGCCGTTGCACCGCCACCAAGTCCGCATGATTATCGACAATTGACTTACCTAATGTCTTCCATCCGATTAATATTTTCATCTTCAACTTGAAGACCTCTCATGAGCAGACTTCAAAAACCAGGCACCGGCTGATACCCCGTTGTGCTGAAGTGCACAATATCTTCTCGTTCCAAAAACCTTGCCAAGCTCACCCACGACTGTCAATTATCAAAAGTTGGCGAAAGTCAGCTCCCTAAATTTACTCAAGAGGATGCCGCCGTAAACTCATATATGTGGCGAGCGGACTTGGAGCCACGTTTTGATACTGCGATAAATCATGGGGCGGCCTCGGGCCCCTGCCGCCTGCACACAGAATGCATGATGAGGCCATCACTGATACCCTGGGGACCACATGGTGCATGTGGTCAATGGTTGGTATATAAACCGGAGCAGGCGGTATCAAAATTTCCCCTCGAAGCAGCCCAAGAGGTCGGCGATGCTCTCTGCCATCATCATATACGCGCTATGCTTCACATTCGTTCTCGAAGCTGGAGCATCCCGTTCACCCCACCGAAGAGAGAAGCAAGCGGCCCGCAGAAAAGAGCACTCCTCTGCACCCAGGCCCAGGACAACGCTCCCGGAAATCGATCACACAAAGCGTGCGGAGCCAATTAGCTTCGCCAACGATGCCACAAAGGGTGAGCTCGAACGCATAGCTGCATGCGCCGTATTACTTACAGGAAAAACAAGCTTTCTATGTCAACGGCAAAAATATACCCACCGTCCCTTTTGACGTTGGGGATTCATGGGCCGGTCTCCTCCCCGTTGGCCCTAGTGCGAATGAGACGCGGAAATTGTACTTCTGGTACTTCCCCACCGCAAAAGATGTCGGGAAGGATGACTTCATCATTTGGCTGAACGGGGTACGAGCTGATGTACTGTTATTTCGACGATCGGGCTCACCATCAATGAATTCAGGGCCCTGGGTGCTCATCGCTGGAAGGATTTCTTCAGGAGAATGGCCCCATATCGTTTCAGGTATCTACCTTATTGCAAGCATTATTTTCAGTCATCAACCCTCATACTGCCTTGTAAGTATGGCCAATACCATGCCAGCCAGAATCCGTACTCGTGGACCAACGTTTCGAATATGGTGCGGGTTTGGAGCTTCTCGGCTAATACCAACTGCAAACTAAGCTGGTTCTTTCTCCATCAGCTTTGGGTCGATCAGCCGGTAGGAACCGGGTTTAGCCAGGGAACACCCGATGCTAAAAATGAAGTCGATGTGGCGTGAGTTTCATTCGCGCCAAAACATGGGAAGCATTCTGACGTCCTAATCTACTCGGCGTTTAAGCAACCACTTCATAGGTTTCCTGGAACAGTGTGCATCCCCTGGGTTTATAGGCTATTTTACCAAGTCTCACATTATCAGGAGCAAGTCTTCTCGCTCTTCTCTGAACTGAAAGGCAAGAAGCTGTGGATCACAGGGGAATCCTACGCCGGTATGTTTATTGCATTGGTCAATAGTACCTTCATGAACCGGTCTCTTCTGTAGGAATGTACATTCCGTACATCGCCGACGCGATCTACAGTCGGCCTGCCTTGAAGAGCGCTGGGATCAACTTGCAAGGCTTTGCTCTGTTCGATCGTAAGTCATCCTCTCGTTTGCCTGGGGAATAGGCTAGAATTTGCTTTGGACGCGCATCACTAGCCTTGACTGTGTCTGATGTAATCGGAGCCGAGATCCCGACTGTGCCATTCGTCAAAAAATGGAATAATGTTTTAAATCTCAAGTGAGTGCATGTTTGATGTGTTCGTTCTCCTCCACTAATGAGCGATCCACCAGCGAGTCATTCGTCGCATCTATCGAAGTACGTTACGTACACTCTGCATAATTACCCATGCCTTCGCTGATCAGTTTGATGGCGATCAGGAGCGAAGCAAGAAGTGTGATTAGTACGAACAATGATGACACTCTCTGCTTTAATTTATTTCTGCTAATCAATGGATGTGTAACAACGCGGACTATTCGAAAAAATATGTAACCTATCCTCCCACAGGTCTACTTCCTTTTCCAGTCAGCGGGCCGAATATCACGGATGAGTGTGATATCAATGGCGCTGTCATGGACGCCGCTACAATTGTAAACCCTTGTATGTGCTACCTTTTCATATCTTTACCCTCATTCAAATCACTCGCGCGTGTCAACCAGGTTTCAATCCGTACGTGCGCACGAAGTCAAACGCGATCCTTTTTCTGACGACATCTCCACAGATATCACATATTTGACACATGCCCCATCCTCTATGATCCGCTCGGACTCCCGGGAGGCGCTCAGAATGAGATTATCCTCGGACCCCTCTTCTTTAATAACGTAGCAATGCAAGATGCAATCCATGCGCCCAAAGTCAACTACACAGAGTGCGTCAAGCCGGACTGACTTGAACCCGCTACTAACAGCTGTTGGGTTGTTGATCTAGATGCTCTGTTGGCCCTGTCTTTGTTGGTGACGGAGATCATTCCGCCTATCCTGGACCCAATGGCGTACTCACTCGTGCGGTAAGTATCATCATGACTCGTCCCCCCGGATCCAGCCTCAAAAGTTCTGTATCATTGGAAGATCGATAACAGCACACGCACACTTATCGGGCACGGACTCATCGATATGATTTTGCTGAGTGAGGGTACAAGGTAAAGCTGGTCGCCACTTGGAATTAGCCATGATATTTACATGCAACTCTCTCGGTGTTATATAGGATTATGATCCAGAACCTTACTTTCGGGGGCATGCAGGGCTTCCAAACGCCCATCGCCAACGTCCTAAATGTCGAGGGGCTCGGCGAGATGGGGCTGTGGCACGAAGAGAGGAAATTGATGTATGTGGAATATGCGCGTGAGTGAACCTCCCTGTTCGACTATCCTGACACCGGGAATATGCTATCTGACCGGGGGAGGTCGGCAGTGTCCGGGCACATGGTTCCGCAATATCAGCCTATCCCTGCACTGAAGACGATCGTAAGTCGTATCTAATAGCTGCGATTCGGCTGTGGTTCGCTAAAGTATCTCGACTGTGGCAGCTATGGCTCCTAGGGCGCATCAAGTCACTCGATGATCCATTCGCATTCTAACATGGCATGTGCGATTCATGCCATCTGCATGCGCATCGAGGTCTCCGTGATCGTATTGGCTCAACCTTGCCATTGGCCCGTTAGCGCGCCTGTAGAGGCACCTATGATTTTATGTCTCTCACCCTGAACAATGCCCCAAAGAAAGAGCGGCTTTATTTTGACACGCCCTACCTTGCGACGAGTGCGCGTTAGATGGACACATGTGAGTTTGAGTATCCTCACAAAAGAAAATCAAGAAGGCCTCATGTGACAAACGCTTCGTGGTGTAAACGCGTCATCTTTCAGAAATTGACCAGCTATGAGTCTACTTCAATGATACGGCGACGGGGCGCCGAGAGCGATTTTTAGCGTTGAGTAAGATTATTCCGGTGGCGTTGAATATGGCCGGAAAGTGATGACACCAATCAGCTTGTTGAATCCTTGAGCAGCACGTGACGTGTTACATAATGTAAACGACTATATAGGGTGGGCTTGAGCGGGCACCAACGGCTCCGCTTTTCTCAATATCAAGGCTGATCAAAAACCCGCGCCTAAGGCGGCAGTGAGGGCACCGGCCCCGGGGGTGATCGCACGCGGCTATGGCAGTACGTCAACCCCTGTCGATCGGCCTCTACCAAGCGGTATATGAGCAGGGGGATATTGGGCGCCACAAGAATCTTCACGCTCAACCCAGCGGTCATGCGCTCTTCCATCCTCGTATACGCCTTGTGCTTCACATCTGCTCTCGGAGCTGGGGCAATTCGTTCGCCCTACCAACTGCGAGAGAAGCAAGCTGCGCGTAGAGCAGAACACCTCGCGGCCTCCAAGCCAAGAAGAATCCTCTCAGAAGTCGACTACACGAAGCGCGCTGAGCCACTTAGCTTCGCCAACAATGCCACGAATGGTGAGCTTCAAACCCACGGGCGGACGTTCTGTATCGCTTACTACGAAGGAAAATCGCATAGCCTTCTACGTGGACGGCAACGATATCCCCACCGTTAATTTTGACGTTGGGCCTTCATGGGCAGGTCTAATTCCCGTTAGCTCCAACGCAAATGAGACACGGGAGCTGTACTTTTGGTTCTTCCCTGCCCTCAAAGATGTTGCGAAGGATGACTTTATCATCTGGCTGAACGGGGTACGAGCTGGCGTGTTGCCCCTCTTAATATCTATCGTTTGGCTCATCGCGAATGACTCTAGGGGCCTGGGTGTTCATCGCTTGAAGGGTTTCTCGAAGAGAACGGTCCCATCTCGTTCCAGGTACGTATCTTGTGATATTATCTCGCAGCCGTGCTCCCGTTTATGCCGCATCGTGCAGTATGGCCAATTCCAAGCCACTCCAAATCCATACTCGTGGACCAACGTCTCGAACATGGTATGTATTTTGGAAATTTTCCAGCCAATACAAGCTGAGCTGGCTCTTTTCTATCAGCTTTGGGTTGATCAGCCGGTGGGAACTGGATTCAGCCAAGGGACACCCGATGCTACAAGTGAAGCCGATGTAGCGTGAGCTCTATCCACGCCGATACTCGAAAGTCCTTAGTTGAATGCTGATTTACGCATCATACCAGCGATCATTTCATAGGGTTCTTGGAGCAATGTGCGTCTCCCGAATTTTTCGGGCTGTTTCATTGAATCTTATCGTATCGGAGACCAGTTTTCTCGCTCTTCTCCGAACTGAAAGGCAAGAGATTATGGATCACAGGGGAATCCTACGCCGGTATGTTCACTGCATTTGTTAATACTCCCATCATAAACCTGTCTTTTTTTGTAGGAGTATACATTCCGTACATCGCCGACGCGATCTACAGTCAGCCTTCCTTGAAGGACAGTGCCGGAATCAACTTGCAGGGGATCGGCATCTTTGACGGTAAGTTATCCCTCCTTTGCTTGGTGGATATGGTGGGTAAGGGTTTGTTGCTGACGCGCGCTACTAGCTGCGACTACGTATAGTGTGATCCAGGAACAAATCCCAACTGTGCCATTCGTCCACAAATGGAACAATGTTCTAAATCTCAAGTGAGAATACTTTCTGCGCTTAATGTAGATCTTTTCACCCGCAACTCAAAAATGATGCACTAGTCAATCCTTCATTGCATCTATAGAAGTATGTAATCCCTTCTTACCCGTATCCTGAATCCAATTAACTCGATGGCAATCAGGAGCGCAGCGCAAATTGTGGCTAGTAAGAGTAGCGCTTACCCCTTCGCTATATCACTTCTGCTAATCCGCGAGCATGCAACAGCGCAAATTATTCCGAAAAATATGCAACCTACCCTCCCAAAGGTCCGCTTCCCGATGGCGGAATCAATGTCACGGCGGAGTGCGATATCTATGATTCTGTCGTGGATGCCGCTACCACCATCAATCCTTGTGCGTGCGATCCTTTCTTATACATGAGCTGGCTTTAATATCCAAACCACTCGCGCCGATATGTCCTAGGTTTCAATATGTACGTGCACAAGACTTTGTGTGTAACTTCTCCCCCCTTCTGATAACGTCTCCGCAGATACCACATATTTGATGGATGCCCCATCCCCTATGATGCTCTCGGCTTCCCGGAAGGCGAGAATCTCACTCTCGGACCCGTTTTTTTCGATAACCCAGAGCTGCAGGATGCGATCCACGCGCCTCGCATCAACTGGACAGAGTGCGTCGAGCTGTATCTACTCTGGCGTGCTACTCACAGCCGTTGGTCCGTTAACCCAGATGCTCTCCCGGTGTCTTCATCAATGACACCGATAATTCCGATTATCCTTCCCCTGGCGGTGCGGGTGTGCTCACTCGGGTGGTAAGTGCCATCATGATTTCCCGCTCCGGAGCCATCCTCAGAAAAAGACGTGTATCATTCAAGATCGATAACAACACACGCACGCTTATCGGGCACGGACTCCTTGATATGCTTCTGCTGAGTGAAGGAACGAGGTGAAGCTGACTGCCGTTTGAGATTAGCCCTGGCGCTTACACGCAGCACTCTCAATATCATTACAGGATTATGATCCAGAACCTCACATTTGGAGGCATGCAAGGCTTCCAAACGCCCATCACCAACATTCTGAATGTCGAGGGGCTTGGCGAGATGGGATTTTGGCACGAAGAGAGGAAGTTGATGTATGTGGAGTATGCGCGTGAGTAGGATTTTTAACCTCTGTCTCTTCCAGCGACTGATTGAGCACGTCTTCTTACTGGGCGGGGTTGGCTCAGTGTCCGGGCACATGGTTGCACAATACCAGCCGATCCCTGCGCTGAAAACAATTGTAAGTCGCTCTCAAAGGCTTTGGCCTGGTCGGATTGTGCATTGCTGATGTATTTTGACTCTGGCAGCTCTGGCTCCTTGGACGGATCGATTCGCTCGACGACCCATTCACGTTCTAGTACTCGGGCTTATTGATAGATTAACGTGCCTGAAGCTTTCGCAGCATTGTGTATGTACTATGAGGCGCCGCTTGTCTCGAGGTCCTGGATATCCTGATACCGATGGCTCACCTCATTTTTCGACGTTTAGGACATGATTGATGACGCTACGCGTGCACCTCCTGTGTATTTACCCTTTTGCCATGAACAATGACGCTTACTTATTCGCCGCACGCCTCCTGAGACTGAAAGGGCGCACGACCCAGTGGTGCGATGAATGCTATGCCATAAACCGTCGGGTTCCAACATGGCTGGCCATGGTCGGGACAGTAACGACTTACCAGCGAACTTTTGGCTCCGGCTATAATTTGTGGCAAGTAGTTACTCTATCGGATGAACTGAAGACCTGCGGGCAAGCGACCATCAAGCGACCACCGCCCGACGTGACGAGTCTCAGTCCAAACACACTCGTTCAGTTTTGCTAGTAGTAGTAAGCCCCATCTTACACGCAGTGCAGTTCCTCTCATCCAGCCAACGTCGGCTTCTCTCGCACTTGCGAGTCCTCGTCTCTTCCCTTGCTTTGATCTAGCTGGCCGCGCAAGTTTTGTCTACAACAGAATCTAAATAGAAACAGCCACTGGCTGAGGAACGAACAGGACCTCCCGCGTCGGCACTCTCAGATGCCTACGAAGAGCGCCCACACGCCCTTGGCATACCCAACAATCTCGTCGGCCCCCAGTTTGCTCTCGCCAAAGATACGGTCGACAAACGTGATTGGGATTTCGCCGACAGTATACCCCAACGCGCGCGCACGCACCATCATCTCCATTTGGAATACATATCCGCGGGATTGGGTGAGGGTGATGATATGGCGGAGGACCGGCAGGCGATACAAGCTACGGTAATTCAGGTTCAGGCCCAAAACTCAGCCGTGGATAACGTGGTTGCGGTGGCAATAGAGGGATTGACGCAGAAATGGCTTACCGGAAACTTCCCGTGAGATCGCTCACACCCGGATTCAAGACGGTATCGGCGAGGAAGTTCGCACCGCGGCTGACGAGCTTGCGCTTCACGTCCCAACCATGCACGCCCCCCGGCGTGGTGAGCCCACTGGGTAATCGGGGTGTTGCGGAATTGCGATATCGGGTTCCGGTGACGATGTCGAGGTCGTGTGCTTGTTGCAGTCTAAGTTGGACACGAGGTGTTGTTAGGGGGGGCTGGATACGTGTCAGCGGAGGAGCAGAATGGCGCACTGGATAAATTGGGGAATGAATTTGGGCTTTACGGGTAGAAATAATGTTCAGCAGGAAAAAGGAGGGGTAGCGAGGGGAGACAGACGTGATGGGAGAAATCCGCGTCCATGATAATAACAAAGTCCCCCGTGCAGAAGTTGAGGCCATGAATGTACGCGGTTCTACGTGGACACACGTATCAGTACTCTCAAACTCAAGCTTTATGATAAGCATTAGTGCGCACCCGAGCCCCAGCTTCCCTGCGCGCGGTTTCAGTATCTAATGTACCAGAGTCAAATACGATCCAGCGGAACAAGGCAACGACAACACATACTATTTTATCTTCGCCATATATACCCTGGAGCTGCCGAGCCACCTCCTGCGTCCCGTCCGGCGACGCATCGTCCACAATGATAATTTCCCAAGCTAGCGAGCTGCCCGATCCGCAAACCAACGCAAGTTCATAAGCACACTTCGGGCACACGCAGACGGCAACACCACGCACTTTTCGCGGAAAGTCTTCTCGAGGAGCCAGACGATGATGGGCAGGTTCTTGCGCTCGTTGTAGGTGGGGACGATGACGGAGTACTTGTGCGCGCTGGCGCCGGCCGCTGCGTAGGGCGCCATCTCGAGGGGAACACACTCCATGCGGGGCGAGCTGCCGTGGCACCGGATGCAAACCACTAGCGCGAGCCTATTTCACGTGTCCGGCCCGCTCCGGCCCACTCCGGCCTGCCCCGGCACGAGCCTTGCAGCTTGGACCCACCACCATCTTGCCGCTTTCAATTTTTTTTTTATGTTTTGATGCCCGGCATCTTGGGCGTTGGCATAGACATCCTCCATCTTCCGCGCCTCCGCTCGCTCCTGTCCCGGCGCGATCCTCTGTTGCTCGCCAAGCGCATACTCAGTGCTCCTGAGCTCGCCGAGTGGGAGGATATCCCGCCCCAGCAGTGCGCACGGCGGGAACGGTTCTTGGCTGTCCGGTAGGCCCACCCTGGCTGCGATTCGTGGGCGCATCAATCTAACGCGCATGGACGGCGGACTTAGGTGGACAGCCAAGGAAGCTGCGTATAAAGCATTGTACCCAGCCGTACGGGCAACGTGGAAGGATTTACGTTTCCACCGGCCAGATGGATCCCCAAAACCTGTCCTCGATTGGCTCGGGTCTTCCGATGCCGTAGGCCGTTTGCACGTGAGCGTATCTCATGACGGGGAGTATGTCGCTGCCAATGTGCTAGCAGAGGAAAAGAAATAGAAGGCGAATAATAACGTTAACATGGCTTAGATGGTTTTTGAGCTGGCAGTGTTTGTAAAGCGCCTGTCTGCAATCAGATCGCTGGATGCGCAGGCAGTATTACATGAGGACAAAAGTCTCAAAATCTCCTTCGAAGCAGGAAATACCCTATTCCCGCCAATATACCTCCGATATGCCCTGCCGAATCGGTTGTTCCCCTCTGTAACATGATAGCATTAGTCTCAGCTTAGTTGCCCCCAACACGCTAGCTTACCTTCGACGAAAGCGCGTTCATCAAATCCCATGCAAATAATCCCGACACACACGCCCATGCGGGAACGGGCACGATGAAGAAGAGGAGGAAAGTGGTCCGTGGGAATGCACAGGCGAAGAATGATACAACGCTGTAGATGCTCCCTGTTTCAAACGCGCGAAGCGACGCGTTTAGCAGCTCGTTGAGATAAAGTCGATCGGGTGACTCACCACTCGCGCCGTGAGATGAGACGTGCTTGCGATTGATTAAATTATTAAACGCCAAGCTGGTGAGGGACGATACGATGCCGCCCCCGAGGTACAGGGCCAAGAACGCCGTATTTCCGAGGATGGCCAATACGGGAGGCGCCATGAAGTAAAACGACATAGCATTCAGCAGGATGTGCCCTGTACCTTCGTGTGAGAAACACGCGGTCAAGACAGTCCAGCTGCACAAAACACGATCAGTGAGTTTAGGTATGAGGGACGGGTATGTGTATGTGCTCACATCCTCCCACTGGCCACGTTCCGCAAGCTCGCGGTAAAATTCTCGTTCATCCAAACGAGGAGTTTGTGGTCCCCAAACTTCTTCTGCGTGCGCAATGATATGATTAGTCAAACGCGAACATGACAAGCCGAGCAGATGGCGTAACACGCACATATGACTCCACAGCAAACCACCATCCAAAGAATACAACCCCATTGATACCAAGGATGCTCCAAAAGATGATACTCGACGGGACATTGTCCAGCTTCCTTCTCCACTGCGAGAGAGGGCCAGTGCCGCGCCGGTGCGGTGGTGGTAGACTGCGCGCACGAGGATCACGGAAGTACGTATTCCTCATGGACTCCACCCGCGTTCGGGCAAATCGAAGCAGAGCCGACTCGGCGCTCGCACCACCAGCTGTCGCTGTGCCCATCAGACGCGTGTTGGAATTGATGAGGGCGCGAGGCGCGTCCAAGGGCTGCCATTGCAGTCGAGATGCACGCGTGAAAAACGAGGATTGGCGTGTCGAGAGCCTGCTCAACGTCGACGACGGCGCGCTAAGCGCTGGCGGCCGCGCAAAGCGGAGGAAGGAGGCGGCGGGGGTGGACGAGGAGCGGAAAGCGGGTCGACAGAGGTGGATGAAGGAAGCCATAAGTGGTTAACGTTGTTTGGCCGCGGCCGATGGCCCTCGTCATCTGCTCACGTAATCTGCCGTAGGCTCTCCTGCTTTTTTGTATCTTTCTCTTTCTCTCTTTTGTGTAAAAAAAATGCGACTATTTTACACTTGATTCATTTCCAAGGATCGAATAGCACCTTGCCGACTTTGCCCTTGTCGAACAAGTCGTAGCTCGTCACCGCCTCGTCGAACCCGACAATTCTGTCAATGAGGCTTGCTGGCTCGCCTACCCCTCCAAACACGTCCTGCCGTCTCACTAGCAAGTCGACCGCCAAGGGGAACATGGCGCGGACAGGGCAGCGCCCAAAGTCGAACGACACATTTTTGTTATACAGCTGCCGGCCTGTAAACGGCATCTGGGGCTCTCCGTGCACCCCCACGGACACGATGTGTCCAAAGGGGCGGACGAGGTCGTATGCCAGGGCGAGCGCGCTGTTGTTGCCCACGGCCTAGTGCGCCCGGGACTAGAGGTCAGCGCAAAGCACACTCGCGATACTTGGCGCGACGGCTTACCTCCAGTATAGCGTTACATCCAACCCCCTGCGTCCATTGCTCGACTATACCTTTACTCTCTTCTATCGAAGCAACGACGAACTCGCCCTCTCCTCTCTCCGCTCTATCGATTGTGTCGTACATAACACGCGCTTTCTGCCGCCGCGCTTCCACAAGGTCGATGGCAACGATTCGATACGGGACTTTTCGCGCAGCGAGCATGTCGACCAAGCTAACGCATGCACACTTTATGTCCACAGAATCAGCCTCGCTCTGCGTGAATCACAGATAGCGGATCTCTTACCAGTCCAACCGGTCCCAGCCCGACTATAGCCAGCGTCAACACCGCATCCTCCGGCCTCAGAGGCGTGGTGATGACGCCGGCAACCTCGCCGGTAACCCCGAATAGCGAGCTCGAAGGATAAGGCAGCGTCAGAACCATCGGCAAGACCTTGGGATGATGCAGTGCCTGGAACGCAGCAAACACACCCGTGGGGAGGATGTCGCAAAGCAGGAGCAGTGAGCTGTCGGCGATATCTGTGTAAGAGACCCCACTAGATCTCCCGGGACTCGGTTTTGGCTTCCCCCAGAAATCGGGGCTGGAGAGACTGTATAAAGTTCCGCCTGCTCGGGGGACGCGAACATACTGCGCCTGCCCGCCGGGCGTCATCTCTGTTCCGAAGAGACGGCTCTCGACGCACCGGCAAGTGAATCCCACGCGGCAAAAGCTATCATGCAAGTCGCTTGAGTATCAAGCGCGGTAGGACAAGATTGCGATATTCAGTGATCTCGACTTACTGGCACTCTCCACAAGACACTGTAAACGGCGACACTACCTTATCGCCCACCCGCAGAGTCGAGTATAGACTCGGACGACCAGCCGCGTCTGTCTCGAAACTAGAGCCCAGCGCGATGACTTGACCGATGAACTCGTGTCCGCAAATAAACGGCTTGGTATCTTCCCCGTGGCCTCTGTAAGTGTGGAGATCGCTCCCACACAGTCCCGCTAGCTGGTATCTTATTTCAGCCACGAATTCTAGAGCGTAGGTGCGGGGACTGGGCCAAACGCGTACCGTAATCTTGACAATGGCATCATCTGGTTCTTGGATTCTAATGAATGGCTGTCCACCGTAAGACGAAGTTGCACCGGTCATGCCACCAGCTACAGAGCAGGCCTAACCTAGGTATGGGGGCTGTCTCCACCCTGATATCATAAGAGGGTGGGTACCAAAAGACGGCTCGCTGCTCTGATGCTTCAGACATAGGTCTTTCGTTTGGCGACGCGATGGATCGTCGACGATTGGAAAGTGGTCAGATGATGTAAGCACCATCTGCGTAGATCGATATTTGAATGTAGAAGTCTGGTCCCGTGTGTTGGCATATGGTCACTGGCATTTGGCCATGGGTCAACGGTCAAGATCTACGACGCGAGAGTCTCGAATATCTCAGTATATATACTGGCTTACCCGAGTGCTCCCAAGCTGATTTTGCGGACATCATGAATATCAACAATCAGCGCCAAGCTCGTGGTTGTTTGGCTCGGAAGGCAACGCCTTGCTGGGGCATGCGACCAAACAAACCTACGCTCATCATCACCACCACCTCAAAGCACTGATCGTAGTTTTTCCTGGTTTTTCATCTGTGATGCCGTCGGAAGTCTATGGTTGCATTTACCAAATGCTCTTCGCCGAAGCATGGTTGATCTTTACGCCGTCCGATGAGTCGGAACGCTGCTGGCTGTTGTCTCGCTCTTCAGCTCAAAGATACATATACCTCGTCTTTTGGTATTCTTATGTCTGCTTCGCAGCCGATACTTGGGCTCGTCACATATGGCGTTTATAGGAAGATATAATCTCGCAAATTAACATCTGCAGAGGGGGGAGAAGCGATCTACGCGGCTTATGAAATGGCTTAAGGTTCATGATGCGCCTGCCGGCCGGGCGCATCACAAGTGAAAAGTGAAACGTAGATACGGACTTACCTCGTACATACTTGTTTAACTGAGCTACATCGGGGTTTCCGGTCTCTCTGTCGGGCGGCGGTCACTCCAACCCTGTTTTCAAGTCCTAGCCGGTAACCTCTCGGTCCCTTCACTGGTTCCTTGGCGAACTTCCTCTCGCACTCTGCTAGCCCTGGATGCGCGCTGTGTGGACTCGAGGGTCCAAGCCGTTGACCGACAATCGGCGACGTCGGTCGTATCAAACGATATAAGCTGTGTCCCTATATTGACGGGATGCAGTGTACGCACTACTTGGCATCTTGATATTTTGATCCTGAATATTGAGCGCTGCTTTGCTTCGCGATGAAGCTATAAATACGTGCGACCAGAGGGTAACCAGTATAACGCAGGTCACGACGACTCTCTTGTAACGACCAAGACCACCGCTATCTCTGCTATCACAATCCACCGCCGTAACCATGACTGTTACTATTCGATGGGCGGACGGACCATGGCCGCTGATCGAGACACCTTCCAAGACAATGGACGTCGTCAGTATAGTTTCCTCGCTTTAATCGACCCAGCGACTGACAGAACTGCGCTATAGAAACGCCACGCCGGGGTCCAGCTCGCTACCGACATGTGCCATCCCCACAATGCCATGATTCGTGGGATCAACGCTATCTACCTCCAAGCACCATATGTTAAAAATCCTACCGACATCGCCGACTTGCTCATTTTCTGCCAAAATTGGTGTCAGATGGTCGAGCACCATCACAAGGTTGAAGAAGAATTCTTGTTCCCTTCTTTAGAGAAGGTGCTCGAGAAGCCCGGTTTCTTCGACGGTGAAATCGAGCAGCACAACGGTTTCCACGCTGGATTTGACGAGATGCGCGAATATGTGAAGGAGATGACGCCGGAGAACTTCAATGCGGCGACGCTCATTGGTATCATCGACAAGTTTGGGACGAGTTTTCAACAGCACTTGTCGGATGAGGTCCAGACGCTTCTATCATTGGAAAAGGAGCCGAAGGCCGATAGTGTTAAGCTGCTCAAAGTATGGAAGGACATGGAAGCGATGGCTGTGAAGCAAGTAGACGTGAGCATTAAGTTTACCCCCATAATCTTCTCCTACTTGTTATCGAATGATAAATGTCATATTTTTCAGGGCTATTTCCTGCCGTTTGTACTCGGGCTCTGCGATCGCACCTATGAAGGCGGCATTCATCACTTCCCACCCATACCAAACTTTGTCTGCTACATTGCACACTACTGGTACGGGCGACGTAATTGCGGTGCCTGGCGATTTTGTCCCAGCGATATTTGGAAAAATCCGCGCCCGTTGATGTTTCTGCCAGAGAATCAAAGAGTTTCTGCATAAGCGGCCAGACACCACATCCTTGTACTTGTATAATCTTCTACTTATATGATCTTCTCGGTCCGCATTTCCAGGATTACCGTGCACGAGTAGGAGGCTTCAACTGAGCAGATGGTGCACGTGCGGTTGCCGGGATGGCGGTTGGGTTTTTGCATCCGACCCCGACAAGTTTGGCTCGGAAGGCGATGCCTTGCTGGAACCACGCCAGGTGACGTGCTGCTGAGATAGACCGCATTCAGAGTCATCGGGTCCCCGGATGCAAACGCACCCGATAGTAATCTGTGTCTCATTTATTGTGCAGAAAGCTCTTGGAAAATTCCATCCGAAGGGTTGTGCGCCAGGGCCGTAAGCATAACCCTACGAAGACAGAATGAGCAAGCCTTGTAACAATTCGCAGTCAGTTTGTACGGCGGCGAGGACACCGCTTAGATAAGCTGGCCTCATCTCACAACCGTTATAAATTGCTACAAGGCTCCTTCATTTCTTCAGATATAAAAATTCTGTATGCAAAGGGTTGTGCTTGCGACCATGGCGCACAACCCCTCGGATGACGTCTTCCCAAAAAAATTCTGTACGATAAACGAGACACAAATTACCATCGGGTGCGTTTGCATCCGGAGACCCGATGATTCTGAATGCAGTCTATCTTACTAGTGTTTGGCGCTCGGGGTTTGCGGCCCCACGACCGCCTTTCCCTGCGCACACTAGCTGAGTATATCCCCTTCCTCTCAACAACCCGCAAGTGCGAGCCTCTTGGTCTCTATGCAGCTCATTTTTTACTAAGTAGGCAACACGCAGCCCAAAACGCCCAGCTACTCGACTACAATTACATAAGCAAAGTAAATTCAAAGTTCGATTCCGCTCACAGCCCCGCCCCGCTCTGGCCGACCGGGTGTCAGTCTGGCAGCTTCAACGCTTCAAGCCCGTCTTTCCCGTAATAATAATATTCCTGTTCAGGGATCACTAAAAAGTCGAACGTGATTCGACCACGGCTGCTATAAATACGGGCGACGCAGCTCTCCTGCCTGCAGTCACCGCCACTAGTACTACCACCACTCATATTACCATCACCATGACGGCTCAATGGGCGGACGGACCATGGCCTCTGATCGAGACACCTGCAAAGACAATGGACATAGTTGGTACCATCACTATTCTGCGCTGGCGCAGCGACTGACCGATTTGTGCCACAGAAACGCCACGCCGCGGTCCAAATCGCTAACGAAATGTGCCACCCGCACAACCTCATGATTCGCGGTATCAACTCCATCTACCTCCAAGCGCCGCATGTCAAGAAACCGGCAGACATCGCCGATTTTCTCTATTTTTGCGGGAGCTGGTGCCAGCTGGTCGCGCAACACCACAAGGAGGAAGAGGACTTTTTCTTCCCTGCCGTCGAAAAGGCTATCGAAAAACCGGGTTTCTTCGACGGGGAAGTTGAAGAGCACCACACCTTTCTCATCGGCTTCGATGAGATGCGCAAGTATCTGAAGGAGACGACGCCCGAAACCTTCAGTGCGGCAAGGCTCAACGGTATCATCGACAAGTTTGCGACGGATCTACAGAAGCACTTGTCGGGTGAAATCCAGACACTTCTGGCATTGGAAAAGGAGCCAAAGGCCGACGGCGCAACGCTGCTTAAGATAGCGAATGAAGCGGGGGAGAGAGCGGTGAAGGAACTAGGGGTGAGTCGAGCCCTTTCATGACGACCGCACATTCCAAACCTACCGACGTTTATTCGTCCAGAGCGAGACTCTGCCCTTTATTCTGGGGCTCTGCGACCGCACCTACGAAGGTGGCATCCACAATTTCCCGCCTGGCATGCCGGCCTTTGTCCCTTGGCTCGCACACTACTGGTTTGCACGACCTCACCGCGGCGCCTGGCGATTCTGTCCCAGCGACACTTGGAAGAAGCCGCGTCCGCTGATGTTCCTGCCAGAGAATCAGGGGGCCTCATCGTAAGCGGTCGTATTCCAAGCCCTCATATCCCTGTATATAAAGTTCCTCCCAATCCCGGACATTCACGGAATAATGAAGTCTCTTCTTCTCGCCTGCTAAAGCGCCTGATCTGCCCTCAGCTAGGGCCCATACAATACCCCTCATCGTATCGCAGTTATGCACGTACTGGATGAGCCCGGGCCGGCAGAGGTTGTTTGACTCGGAAGCTCTCGGAAGGCGATGCCTTGCTGAAACCTGCGACCAAACAACCATCGTGCATAGCTCTCTGTACCGTCTCCAGATGCTCTAGACGCACCACCGACACCAGAATTAATCCCTTCCGCCGCAAACTGGCTGTGCTTCCCCCCACACTTATCGGGGATATGCTCTGTTCCGCATCACGATTCAAGACATCCACCCTGACGCGCTCCGGGTTCCCAAGATTCAGGGTCCCGAGTCTCACCATGGGCAGAGAGGAAAAGGCTGAGTAGAAATTAGATACTATGGGAAAGGACGAAGAAAGGATGCGTAGGTAAAACTTGAAAATACAAAATATCTTGACCGCGACACCCGCATCAAACACCTCAATAGATGTACGGACAAAGTTTCCACGGTACGACCTTATTATACTCGTCCCAATACCGGCCATACTTCGCCTGGCAGCGGGTCTCGGAGCGGTGTACTCTGTGTACGAGGAGGCCCAGCATCCACACGATGTAGAAGTACGGTAGGGGGTGCCCGAAGCCACAGAGGAGGCAATCCGCAGAGGAGATGAGCAGATCTCCGAAGTAGTTGAACTGGTGCGATATGCCTGAAGTAAATCGAAAGGAGAAAGCATCAGCACACCCAACGTCCTATCTGCTCGGATTTATTGTAGCCGGAGTTGGGGCTGCACGTACCCCAGAACCCGCTGATGAGGAGCAGCGATTGATGGGTTGCTCCGTCAGCAGTAGTGTACTTTGCACGGATAAATTTGGCAGGTTTGCCCCAGATAGTGCATTTCCCATCGCTGCCCCGCGCCAGCCGCTTTTGGTCGTTTGCTATGCGGAAGATCACGTAGCCGATCAGGCCAAGGGCGAGCAGTGCCGTGAATGCGGTCGTGGATAAATCGACCGGGTTGCGGAGGAGGTAGTGGGCTTGGAGAGTGTACATCCATGGAAGCCATACGGCGCCGCCCCAGGCAAGGTAAAACCCGAAGTGATCGTGCGCAATGTCTGTAATGGCACATCAGTATCGAGCGATAGGTCAAGGAGAATGGTGCTCACCAAAGGTAAGCGGGTAGCAGTCCTCGTTGTAGAAGAAATCGATGACATAGAGGCAGTGAAAGAAGCAGAGGAGGACCATCGAATTCGTGACATAACCTATCACATCACGCCTCAATTCAAATAGGTTCTTATAGAGTATTGAACAAGGTTCCTATCTGCTCACCGATTTTGTTGTACTGCGCTGCAGCGAAGCTGAAGTCGACTAACGACCACGCGATGATCCCTGGCCGTCCATTTTGAAACTGCTTGAAGTCAAACAGTTCGCCGAACCGGGGGTTGAGTTCGATGCCCATGAAAAGGTCGGTAAAAAAGGAGCCGGAGAACGTATTGTCGTCTGGATGGGATGAGAAATAGTGGCCCTTGACATAGAGGAATGCTGAAAAGATGTAGCCGTAAACATTCGCAGCGACGAGGAGGGGACCCCAGAGGTCGGCGATTATGGACGCAGGAAACAGCTTAAAGCAGAGCGAGCCCGTGATGAAAGCGACATGTGTGATAAGCCATGCAGACAATCCATTCAACTAAGCCAGAGGTGCATCAGACCTAGGATGAAAAAAAGAGATGGGAGTCTTGAGCCCGAACCTTGTAGGGAAGAAGGTGACCAGCAGGTGTGCGCTGACCATACCCAATCTTCCCAGGCAAGAAAGTAAATAGGGCGGCCTGGAATAGCACCCAGCCCGCGTAGATCAAACCGCCCTTGAGCGACGGCTGGGGGAGGACTGCTCCCAAGCTAAACTGTTTATCGAAGAACGGGGCCGAGAGTGAGCACTGATAATGGGTACACACAACTTGCGTGTAGATGACAGAGATTGGGCTCGTCGCGAGGGAAAAGAACATCAGAAACGCATCGAGGTTCGACACTTTTGTGCTGTGGCCCCATGATTCGTGCTTGGGTCCCATCGTGATTGTTGTTGCTCAGGTGAGCTGTGAGTACAACCACTGCGGTGTGCTTCTTGAGCGTTTTCAAGGCGCCGGACAGCGAAGGGTCCTGCAAGCTGTACGAAAAGATAAGATTCCACATGAGCTTTTTGGGTTAGGATGGAACCGCCATCGGCGCGACGCGCGCACGCGTCCGCAATATTGATACGAAAGCACGTCGCGCAACGTACGATTGCGACACGAGGCTCTCACGAAGACGCAAGAAGTCAGGTGACAATGTCGACAGCGCGCTAGAGAAAAACACATGACCCTGAGATCTGCGGCCGAAGCGTAGATTGTTTGGTCATCTTTGCGAAGTACTAAGTAGCCATCGTCAACTCTATATAGCGTTACACGGTGAAAAGTACAGCCTAAATCTACTCCAACTTGTTCACGCCTTCAGCCCTCTCTACTGCCTTGACTTCGAGAAGTGGGTCGAGCTCCGGGCGAGGCATTCGATACGAGTTTCCCAATCGGTCCGCTAAAGAAAGATACTTGGAGAGTTGTCACGTCAGGAAGACTCGCCTTGAGGCAGAAGTAGCACACGTACCTGCCCGTAGTTACAGTTAAAATATAGATGGTGCAGAGTATGGTGTGAAGGCCCATTGATAATTGCTTCGAGAGAGTGTCCCGTAGTCATGTCGGAGTCGTGGATCTGGTGTAGAATATCAAGAATCAATCGGGGGCAACAACGGAGACATGTACGCTTACAACAACGGTCCAGACGTATATGAACGCGAACATCCCCAGGTAGAGATATCGTTGCATCGGGAAAATGAAGGCGAAGGAGTGATAGGGAAGCGATTGAACGAATGCTTCAACGGGGTGGAAAGCATACGACGCAAATGGTGTGGGGACTGTGGGGTGTGTCGGCGGCATGACAGTAAGTAAAAAGGGAGATACAAGTGGGCGGACTTACTGTGCCATCTGTGATGAAGTTTGTGAAACCGCTTGTAGAACAGCGGGTGATGAAGGAGACGGTGTGCGATGTAGATAGCCACGTCCGTGAAAAACATGAACCTAAAGAAGATTCTTGAGCGGAGAAGTACCGAAAGCACAAAGCCAGTAAACGTACACGAAGATAGACAACACGAGATATGTCCAGCCGTAGTCGCTTACATTGGTATATAGCTTGGACGAGCCACGGACCTCCCCAACAAACCATGGGAGACCATACAAGGTCAGCCAAGGAAAAATCCGCAGGCTGTAGGCGATCTCGAGACGGACTTGGTTTTTGAGGAAGCGCGGGTGCTTCATCAGCTCGTGGTTAAACAGATAGTAATACGAGAGCGTCGAAAAGATGAAATATATGGCTGTAATCCCGGGCAGGGTGAGGGCGAGAATGGATACTATCTGCCGAGGGAGGTAATCTCGCGCCAGCCAATTGCATAGGTGAGGCGAAAACTCCGAAGCATGCGGGATGGTGCTCTGAATGAACATGCAGGTAGAGGCATCTTCTATGGATGTCGTATTCCCTGGAAGGGAAGAGATCGCAGCCGGGCTAGAGAAATAAACGAATTTTGCCCAGACGTTGTCTAGGATGAGATCGTCTGCGAGCTGAAGGATGTAATCCATGCGTGAAAAAGTGGTGGTCCAAAAAAAACAGCGAGGGACTGAACGTTGAGGTCTCCAGAATCCAGAGACTCAAATTCCGGACAAAAACAGAGCACATCCGACCGAACGTGGTCCCAAAAGTTCTGACGTCCGATTTAGTTTGACACCACCGTTAGAAGGCCAAAGCGAGTTCTACGCGCTAGAAGACTTTGCGAGATAGCCGCTGCGTATAATATACTGGCCACCGGAGATGTTGAGGATGCATGCCAGAAGATGCCAGACAGTGACAGTGACAGGACATGGCGTGGCGTGGCATGCGTGTCCACTGTCCAGTGAAACATCTTGCTAATTTCCGCGCACGCGCCATCGGCGGGCTAGCGCCCGAACCCCGCCAGCACTAGCCACGCTCTCGATCAAAAAGAGTTGGCCGCAAAAAAGGGACAAGGACAACAGGCGTAGGATACTTAGTCTTTCTCAGTGGCTCATCGCGTTAAGACTGAAGCTCTCAAACCGTTCATCCACCAAAATGATAGACCTTTCTGAGCTCCCGGACACACCTATCCTAAACCCCGTCTCGGTGTACTCCCTCATTGTCCTCGCGTCGTTCGCAGTGCTCGGTTGCTTTGTGGCGTTCAAGTTCCTCCGAAAAAATGCTACTACCTATGATCGAATTACGCTCACCTGGCTGGTAAGTCTCCGCACTCCATCGCATTCCACATATCCCCCCTTGTTTACTCAGCCTACCCCATGCGCAGATATTCAATGTCATGACGCGCTGCATTTTTGAGGCCTCCTGGGTGTACTACTCAACGTTTGGCAGGACAGTAGCCACCAGTAGCGGCATAATGGTCCATGTTTGTACGTCGCCCTTCTATTTTCTTTCGCTCCTTGTCATCTACTCACGCTTGCTGGGACTTTCAGGGAAAGACTACTCAAAAGCCGATTATCGCTGGCTCGTTAATGATCCCGTGTTCTTGGCCTTCGAGTTTGTGGTCATCGGTCTTACCGGGCCTGCAATATTCTATATCATTTACCAGATATTCGTTGACGACCCGACGAGGTACGTTGACTCCAAACCCACCGCTATCGAGCGAACGAGTAATCTGACGCAGTATCTAGGCATTTCTGGATCGTTTTCGTGTGCATCATTGAAGATTTCGCGCTGTAGGTGCTTTCTTCCCCGCGCGCGAAGATGTTGTGCTAAAAGAAGGCGAGCAGGTGGATGATAGTCATCCCCGAATGGCTTACCGGAAATCAGAACCTCAACCCAGCCAACTTCCTTTTTCGCTGGGTTTACATCTTCGTAAGTCCTTGCCATACCTTGCTTTAGGACCGCCAATCTCTGACGAACCATCCCTGGATCGTTGGTACCAGTTTCTGAATGCAATGTGCGTTGATCCCAGAATATGTGCTGGACTCCCTACTTACATCTTTCGCTCATAGCTATGGCGTAATGGCGACCTGGATGACCTACGTATCAGGGCGGATTATCATCAGGTCATTGAAAACTGCGGCGGTCGTGAGCACTGCCAACAAAGCAAGATGAGGTGGTTCTATAATGCAGATATGAGGACGGATTTTTATACCCTTGTAGATCAAAAGCAAAGTGGAAGTCTCTACTCTCGGCAAGTGCTTCGCTTTTTTGCCATGGAAACAATGATCTGCTGGGCTCTCGATGTGGTCATTCACCGGCGGATAGCAGAAAATAAGGACATTAATTCAAGGGTGTGATATTATGTGTGAATAAGAGCGGCGGGCACTGGATGAATGAGATGACCGAATTATGGCAATAGGTGGTAACTCTCTTGGATAATCAAGGCAGACCGAAAAGTGGCCTCATCTGGGAGGCGAGCGCTGCGTGCCCTGCATGGAACGAGCGCGGATCAGGGCCGCGAGGCAGCTCCAGACCATGCCTGGCTGGGTCGACTTCCTTGTAAATGCTATCTGGAAGCGGCTGACCCATCCTGCAGCATTGAGGTTTGGCGAGTCAGCAAAACTGGACGCTTCAATCCAGATAAACCCCATCACAAACCGGCAAAAGTCACAGGTGCACGGCTTCTTCCCTGTTCCGTGGTGATCGCAGCCGTAGGTAATGGCACCGTCCAGGCCACAGCAAGTCCACCTAAAGCCCTGCGGCCAATATTCGAAGAATTTCTCCTCGTCGCCGCCAAATTCAACCTCGAACTTGTGCTTCAGATCGTCCACCTCGTTCAAGTAGACGTTGGCCCAACCCACGTCCAAGCCAGGCAGCGTCCAGGTGATGAGCTCGAGGCGTCCTTCGTGGAGACTTTGATCATCGCACTTGCGATGCTTGTCGTGCCATTTCTTTTTGCACGTAACCTTGTGGGAAGGCCAGTCGACGCGCTGACAATCAATGTCTTTGGAGAGCCAAGCCGATGTGAGCGCTCGCGCATATGGTGGAGCAATAATGAATGAAAAATACAGGGATCCAGGGTAGCTTACCGCAGTATATACGGGTCCTACAACCTGAGCAGCGCTTGAGCTTGAGAGGCCTAGTCTCCCTTGAGGTCTTTCCGCATATTGCACATTCACTATTCGCGCCAGAGGGCATCTTGTGTAACAGATGATGGTTGTTGGGAGGAAGAAGTAAGTTCGGTCTGATGCGTCATCACGTGTTGTCATGTAAATAACTCATCCCGCTCAACACCATCTGTAATATTATTCGCAGTCGACTAACTATAAATGACTTGGATTCACCCCAGTGGAGACGCCAATCACTCTGCGCGTGTATACCCATCTTCCTTGTATACTGAGTTTTCTGGGTAAGCAATGCGTAAGGCGGACTGACGGTGTTCGCGCCGCACCCCGCCAGTCGCACACTAACGCGCCGACTCCTACTTGCCGTGCTTACCCAATGGAAAGTATCGGGGTAAGGTAACAGAAGGCTAGGAAAAGAAGCCAGAATCCAACCGTATTGCAAAGTCGGAGCGGACGAGAGGCAGTGGGGCATTCGGGTTAAGTATTGATAACAGCATTCAAAAATTAAGGCATGGGTAAGCCCATCATCGTCCTTATGGTAGCCGTCATCGGTGCTTCCCCTCGACTGAACGAACGTGGATCGGGCCCACGGACCAGCTTAAGGCCGTGGCGCGCTGCGACCCTCTCGTTCCAAACGCTGTCCGGAAGAGGTATACCCATCCTGCAGATTTGAGACACACGAAGTAAGTGAATTAACATCAACGATAATAGTCGGCCTCGAGCTGAGTCCAGGGACAAACCTGCAAAAATCACAAGTACAAGGCTCCTTCCCAGTTCCGTGATGGTCGCAACCGTAGGGTTTGCTCCCCTCTAGGCCACAGCAGGTCCACCTGAACCCCCTCGGCCAATAATCAAAGAATTTATCTTCGTCCCCGCCAAACTCGGTTTCGAATAAGCGCTTTCCATCCTCTGCTTTTTCCAAGGGAAGATTCGCCCAGCCTACGTCCAAGCCAGGCAGCGTCCATGTGATGAGTTCGAGACGCCCTTCATGGAGGCTTTTGTCCCTGCATTTACGATGCTTGTCGTACCATTTCGTTTGGCACACAGTTTTATGGGTAGGCCAGTCAGCGCGTTGGCAATCAGCGCCTTTGGATCGGTATACGCGCGTAAGCAGGCAGAAAATACCGCGGAGAGATCTCGAATTGCTCACTACAGTAACGACGCCCCTTGCAGCGCGAGCAGAGCATAAGAGACTTACTCCCAGTCTCCTCTGCAGTTTTTCTACATACTGCGCATGTCTTGGTGATCAATGAGGCCATCTCGAAACAACAGTAGTTGGTGGTCGTCAGGAGGAAAGCTACCAAAAGATCGGGCTGATATATAAGCCAAATTAAACCCAGACACCTAATTCTTGACGCATCGGGTTATATATATACACCTTTACCTAAGATTTCTACTCAACACCGCGGCCCGCCCAGATTGTTTGTCGTTAACGGGCACCTCGGAATATGGAGATGGAGGAGCTCTGCGTATGCTTTCCGCACCCACGGAAATTCAACAATTCGAACAGAAAGAAACGAAGCTGATTGACGCCTTGTAACCCATCTAGAATCCTTTGCTGTGGCATGACCAGTACCGCTTTGGGCAGCCAACGATCTCGATTCCTTGTGTAAGATCCCAATACGACACCGACAGGGCCAAGGCTTCTGGTAGGTGCCCTCACCAGGGAAGTCTACAGGCGGCCATTCTTCGAATTGAGAGTTCTTATCGGATACTTTGACCTCAAAAGTCGTCCAATATCATAGACCACATAACAACAGATAGACTCCCGCATAAATTCGAGTCTGGACTGACGATATTGTTGCAGCTATACATGAGTTTTAGTACCCTTCAAAGGCTGAGCCATCTTTGATAAACCGATGATCCCAATTCCCGAGCTCTTCACGCTGGATAAGCTCCCAGTATGCGATCGCGTGGGGCTCGCCTGCCATCTCACCTCCAGGGAGTCCGCCCGTGGAAGAAACCTGCGTGGCAAAGTAGAAGCTGGTAACCATAAACACCGGAGCGTCAGTGAGCAAAATGGAGGTGCAAGCGAGTAATGTAGAATACGGATGGGAATGATAATTTGTCGACACTGACCGATATCCTTTATCCTCGTAATACGCCTTGTTGAATACCTTTACAAGGTATGCTTCAGCTACTTTCTGCACGCCGAGGGTTACCATCGGAATCATCGGGTCGATAAAGGGTAGCAGGTTGCCGGTGACGATAAAGGCTCGGGTCACCGAGGCGGGGACCTTGGCAAATCCGGGGACAGCGGACTGCGCAAGCGCGAAGAGGCTGTGAGCACCAACGTCCTGATCTCCAATAAACGAAGCGAGCGGGACAGTAAGAGGGTCGGTACGATCGGCTGGGAAGGTGAGAGCGGCAGCTGTTGTTGCCAAAGACAAGGTAACAATTAGCTAGGAGTCGGGAGAGGACGAGCATTCAAGAGAGGTATACTTACGGTTATATACGACGACGTTTGGAGTCCCGATGGCGTCCCGCACTTGATCGTACGCACCCTGGATGGTCTCGGGCTTGGCTGCGTCGACTTTGACGGCGTAAAATCCGTCTTTCTTGGCCGCGTCGAAGTCAGGATTGCGTGAGCCGATGGCAACTTTGTAACCTTCGGCTTTGAGCTTCAGGGCAACGGACCTGCCGACTCTGGAGCCGGCGCCCAAGATAAACGCTGAGAGAGACATCGTGGCAGAAGTGAATTGGTGGTTAACAGGGATTGAGTGTATCGAAGGTTGGGGGGGATGAGTCGTGAGTATGGAAAGGACGCGAACTTATAGGATATCCATATCCCGAGCGGGATTGATGAGGAAAAGAAGCGGATTCGGTTCAATAGTAGACGATGTGGATGATGCTACTGGTATCGCCCATGGCGACTTCACCTCGATGACTGACCAAAAGATACCCAAGTGCGTTGTTTAATCAGCAGCACAAACTGAGGGCATGAGTGGGCAGGAACGCACATCATATAATTGAATTGAAACCTCCAGACCGAAGCATTCAACGACTGCTAAGGATTAGATTGGGATAGCACTCACTAATGGTTGGTAATCTGATTATGTGATTGTGTAATAAAGGTGGGAGCCCAGTTGGTCATCATAAAGGTCTTCAGTCAGCATCAGGATACACTATGCTTAGTACGGCGTTCGGACTTCATATCTGCATATACACATGTGGTCATCCAGCCATTCAACTCCGGACCACTTTTTACCAACACCAGCCAGTAATGCAGCCACTGACAGAGGACCCAAAGCCAGCTTCAATTGTGTCATACACTTCAAATGCGTGCGGTATGTAATAGTTATGACGCCGCTATGGATCCAGTGGAGTAATGACCTCGAAAGGCCAAAATCGCTGCGTACAAGGAAGAGGACATCATACCAAAATTGCGTATTGCTAAGCTGCCGGGATATCTCATGGAAAAAGAGCCTATAAGGAAGTTCCGCGCGCAATAGTGCACGTCCAGTAGCTAGCTCGAAGACACCAGGCAGCTGCGTGAGATACAGTGGGGGGCAGAGAAAACAACGAGCGAGAAGGCCTCTCGCTTTGCTCCAGGCGCTGTTGCATTCCAATATGGGAGAAGAGACGCAGATAAAAGAGACGATAAAGAGGGCACAAGTCTACTCAATAGTATTGTGTCCCTGACATCTCCTGAGGAAGCCATATTCTGGGCAACGCTGTATAGAGCGCAAATTCAGATGGGGGAGGGGGAGGCGGCGGCGGCGGCACGCCCTGCCGTCTACAGATGTCTGTCATGGGAATTCAGAGAGCGTAGAAAATCGAGGGACAGCGTATAGCGTGCAATCCAAGACATCGCCCCTTCTGGCTGTTCCGGAGTCGCTCAAGTTCCTCTCTGGAATTCAATTCATTGGAATGAGAAACGGGAACCTTGTTCGCCACATAGTAAAAAATCCGAGAGAGACTCGAAGCTGTGAGAATTGGAAAGCTTTTCGAGCATAGTAATCTCCCAAACACGACGGGACCTTGAAGCGCACAAGAAACGGGGGTAAGTGCTCCCTGGTATGCTGAAGAGCTACATGGATGAGCTGAGCATAGCCGGCCTGCACGCCGTAGGTGGCATGCACTCCGTGCGTGAGAGGGAGAGAAGCGTCTTCGCAAAAGAAGGGCATAATAGTGCGTCGACCTGGAGCATCTTGGATGAGCAGGGATGACAGGATCAGACAAACACTTGTAAAGCATGAGGATATGACACAAGCGAGCCTTCATGGGTGCTAGGAAGAGCTTCTATAACCTACGCGAGTTTAATGCCCGTCTGTACATCGTACCCAGGCATCAGCTGCGGAGAGCTCACAAAGGAGGCTAGGCAAGAAGATCACGTTTGGCCTAAGTCAAAGGGCCAAAGTGGGTCGGTCGATAGTGCACAGAAAGTCGAAATTGGGTCGCATATGTTGCAAAGTGTCAAGAGATTATTATGCCAGCTCCCAAGCGTACGTTGCCCGTGAAGACGATACGAGATTGTTAGTGTCGGTGGTGGTGGTGGTGGTGAGTCGGTGGCGGCAAGCTCGCTGCAAGCCATCGCCTTCGAGCCCGATCACCATCCAACCACCACTACTTCGTGACATCTCAAGTTTCAATCGACTGGATTGCTTGCAGAAAGAATGCCTATTGGTCCCCAGCTCCCACCTCATCTGCAGCAAAGGAACCCCGCGGCCGAGGATGACGAAGGCGCTGAGCCACAGCTTCCAAATGATGAATCGGACGACGACGCGGACTCGTTTGCCCCATCTCTCCCTCCCGACCTGGTTGTGAGAAAACCACAGGCTGGCCCCGCCGCACCACCACCCGCCGTTGGGCCTTCTTTCCCTACTGCTAGCTCTGTTAATTACCCGACTGAAGATGATGACGACGACGACGATTATGGTCCAATGCCGGCTCCTGCTCACGCAGGAGTTCAAGAAGAGGAAGATGGCGTGAAAGAGTTCCTCGCACGAGAAGAGCGGAGAAGAAAGCAAGCAGAGGTAGGCTCTCCCTTCTTATTGCTATCATTCCCCCCTCTTTTGTAGTCCATATCGCTATTTTGTTCCTTTCGGCGCTGTTGGTGGTCACTCGAAATGACGCGCTGACATGATTCCAGCATTTTTGATATTCATACTATCTTACTCGTTCAGGAAGCCGCCAAACCCAAGAAACCCCAGCGAGACGAATGGATGCTCGTACCACCCACTGCGCAAGACCTTTTCACATGTATGTATCCTGACTTCTTGGTATCGGTCACCTGGAGCACCATTTACTGAATACTCTCTCCTTGCCATTAGCACTTGACCCGACTAAGCTCCGCGCGCGCCAATTCTCAAAAGCAACAGAGGACAAAAAGACTATTGATAACACGCTGTGGACAGAGACACCTGCAGAGCGTCAGGCGAGGCTCGCAGATGAGGTGATGGGGAAGCGAAAACGTGCAGCTGCGCCTGCTGGCACCGAGCTTGGTGAAGAGGAAGAAGCAGAGAGGAAGAGGGCGAGGCAGAGGGACGAAGAAATTAAGAAGCATATTCGACAGCACAACGTACGCATCTATGTCTATATCCCAATGGCGTTATATTTTGTGAGAAGCTCACGATTTGATTCGATGGTGAACAGGATAGCACACGTTCAGCGCCACTCATCGAGCTCCACAGCCAAGCCACAGCGTCCTCTTCAAAAGACGAGAAAGACAATGCGCCTCCTGCCATTTGGGACCGCGACCGGGATATGGGCGTCGGTGGGCGATTGATGGACGACGCGAGCAGGAAGAAATTGATTAAAGATGCCCGCGGGCTAGGAGATAGATTTGGGCATGGAAAACGCGGTGGATATCTCTGAGTTTACTAGAGGGGCTGGGTATACTCGTGTCTTGACATTGCGTCGCGGAATGAATCAAATACCTTGTGTCCGGTGTATGTTTAGAGCGTGAGGACGTGCAAGCTCAAAGCAGAGTCCTTTTGCTTGCAATGTGCCGGCCGAAATAGTCTGAGACGCGCCTTGCTCGCTCGCGAGAGTGACCCAAGAGTTGTACGTTGCATAATTCATTTCAAAAGCCGGCGCGGGATAGCGCGCGATCCATTGGATCCCCAGATGACATATGAACGACCTCACTGAGTACCATTTGAAGCTCGAGCTCGCATCCTCTCACGAACTTCGTTCATCTTTTCATCAAGTTGTTCTCGCTCAGTCATTAAAGCGACTAGTTCTGCACGACGTCTGCTTCCAGATCACAGAGTGCAATTAGCGTGACAAGAGGGCCGGGTCGCGCACGGCAGATATGAAGAACTCACACGCTGGCCTCCTCGGGCGATGAGATATGGACCGGCAGCGACACTTTTAGCTCTGAGTGACCTGCGTCATTCGACGTGGATTCAAGTGATTTGTTTTTCAGCGCTTCTGGAGGCTCTTCTCTGGTCAAAGATCGCAGATATACGCCCCCAAAGAAAGCAGCTAATCGTCGTTACCAGTGTCAATCCAGTTCAGAGATACTTTTTCGACGTGGATATGAGATGGGCGTGCAGACCTGGAAGGAATACTGTGGAAACGCCAATATAAAAAAGCCGCGATCGCCCTAGCAGGAAAGACATGCTATGCTGCATACAAGCTCTGGCTAACTTGGCGATGAGATGTTGCAAACTGAAGGCCAGGCTTTAGCTTGTTCAAGCGGCCAGGGAATACAGCTCACGGGAAGTGACAATTACAGGGTCTGCTTCGAGCTTTCGGCAAGCCTCGGCGGGTAGGCTTTGCTGTTTGGCAGTGCCGCTTATGTAATTACATAACACCTACTCAACGCCAAAGTTTACTGCCGCACATATATTGCATGGGCAAGTTTTCGGTGCAAGCGGTATTATTATTTTATGAACTGGCGCCAGTGTGTATTTTTGAACATGGGACGTATATTTTAAATAATGATATATACAGTTTATGATTATATTATTAAAGCCCAAACTCATCGAGGGCGAGTTTGGAGGGGAGATGGAGTGAGGCGCCTTCGCGCCTCACTCTATCTCCCCAAACGGCGGGTGGCGCAG